>JAMKCH010025509.1:0-51873 GCA_023653785.1 Ophioderma brevispina | reverse complement strand
GAATTGGCCCATATCCATATATCCATATATATATATTATATCTATCTATATATTATATATATATATATCAAACAGAGTCAAGGTGGGGCGCTATGCGGTAAGTTAATATAGAGTCATTGGTTCTAAAGGGTAAACAGAACCGCATTTAAGTATATTTAAATGGCCGATAGGCCTATAAAAGAAGAATAGTCAATTGGGAAGAAGAAAGATCAGAGAAGAAGAAGCCTCAAAAGAGCACTCGCCGGGAATCGAACCCGGTCCTTGCCGTACCGCAAGCAGATACCCCTCCACCACGATCCACACGGCTGAAGAACAACTTTTTGAGGTGTATTAGCTAAATTGCTATATAGGTGGCGCCGTTACAGTAGATTTAACAACTTCAAGGGTGGCGCTATGCTGTAAGTTAATATAGAGTCATTGGTGCTAAAGGTCCTTCATGGATCGAGCACTCTTTTTACGGATTTACTGTAAATTGTAGGTCAATTGAATCATTTCTTTTACGATAGAAGTACCGTGATAATTAGTGGTCCATTTCCTTCAAAATTCATACAATTCACCTTAATTCCTTTTCCCCAATATCAGTGACCAATTACCCGTGTGACTTAAACAACAATGAGCTAAAGATTATTCAACATTGGCCCTGTATGCGGAGGAAAAACACTTCAGATTCCTTTTCAACTGTGAGTGCAGGGCCATTGTTGTAATGCCACGCGATGAAAAGCTATCAGGTGATTATCTCCTCCATTTCAGGTGTTAGCTGCGCTTCAGTTTTCTTGGTTAAGGTGTTCCCTAAACTATCAAATCTGGCGCATGTCCGCCACTTTAGGCCGAAAAATAATGTGTGTTGTTCCCTTTTTGGGCCTGAAAATTTGGAGGTGTCGGTCGTCGTATGTTTTTTGTTTGTTTTGTTTTTCTAATCCAAGACACCGGAAGAAAGGCAATGGCATCAAAATTTTTATGTTATCTAATAGTCCCTTTCAAAATGACATTGATTCACCGCGACCAACCTTCTGCCAAGTGCGATTTGGTAGCGGCAGCCACCAACTACCTTTTCCAACTGTAGCAGGATACTTTTATCCTATTAAAGTTCTGGTACAAACTATCAAATTATGTCGCATCCAAATTGACGGATGCGACTTGGTAAAATACACGTTGCGTGAAACGCACACATAGCTGGCATGTCCATCTTTCAACCACACGCAAATTTACAGTATTGGAACCAACGTATTTCATTGACGATATTAAAATAAATATCTAACAATGTGTCAAAAATAGTTTATGAAAACACCTTTATACACAGAATTGCAAACCCTCCTTTTGTCCGAGTCCCATGCCATGTACAAAACACACACCATCGATGGTGGGCGGAATCAGTTTCACTCTACCTTCTCCAGAACATCGGGGCATTTCTATATTGGGACCGGGCACAATGCTCAGACAGCCAGACGGCATGCGTAATTTTGTACCTAAATCAGAAAAATATGGAATAAATGCTTGAAATGTGCACCCGAAAACTTTCTGTAATGAATCTTCTAACTGGAACAGCAGAACGGTACTTATATTGTTCGAAACGTAGCGTTTTTCCATTTAAAAACCGCCGCGCCGGTCACAATACGGGCCCACTTTGACACCTCAGTCATTTCGTCTTGACCGGAAGTTCCGTGTCTACAATAGGCGTCGGCTAAGGTAAATATGTTGTCATATACTAATACGTGCCCCGGATTGTTGTAATTATAGGTAATATATTAATATTAATGTTCAATACATTTTATCCAGTAATAACAGTCTGAAGTCCTTTTATCAAATAATTGTAGGTACAGTATTTGAATGTTTTGTATCATGAAAGCCACACTTTTTTAAACGAAAGTTTACTCCTTTCTATGAAGCTTTTTCTAGTTTTCCGGGTTGCATATTAAAAATGTGTCATCAGTACTGTAACAGAATTTCCATAGCTCTCCCCCTGGCCCCCTTACTACACCAGCTTGGAGTCGTCTGAGAGAGGTGTTTACAACATTCTTCGCACTTCTAGATTTCTGCAGAGATACACAACAGCGGAAGCGGCAACCTTTCATCTTTTGGGATTCCCCCGTCTTGCGCCGTACGCTGATTGGTTGGTCGCGGTCGCTATGCATTCGGGTGCAGCATTGTAAAGTCTGAGATCAACTTCAGACGGACTTGGGGCACGACGAACTACGATAAGTGGAGATGTAGCGACGCACGACTAATAATTTAATTACATGGACGACGATTGTGAGATTTACTGGGTGAAGGGACTCTAAAAAAAGTTTTACGATGAAGGAATCTGGATATGATGCAGTCCCGCAGCGCAAGGGATCTGGACAATTACGATTGATTTAGCGAGTTTTTCATTGAACCGGTTGTGTGTGTGAATAGCTTTTAGTTTTCATCAGTTTTCGTGGTGTTTGTTATTTTGGACACTCATGGACTCAACAAGTTTCACGTAGAATTCAGTGCCAAGAGTGTTTACGACATCTCAACTACTGCCAAAATTGAGATGGTGTGTGTGTTGGAATTAGAGGGTTTACAGACACAGGCCCTGCGACAAGAAAAAACTTACGCACATGGACTATAGCCTTTCATCAAGGCTTTATTATTTATTCAATTGTGTGTGAGTCCGCCCCTCACTGGACCGCTCAAAGCGACTGTCGTAATCATAGCCTTTTTGCAAATATTTCCTTTTCTTTGTTACTTATTGTTTTCGGGATATTTCTTCCGAAACTATAGCGACGTGATTGGTTCAATGATGATGTCATCGTTTCGCTTAAAATAGTTCCCCGAATACGCGTTATGGAACTGATCCAATAAACATTCAATTATTGAGTTTGGTTAAAACGAATTCAAAAAGAAAGCGAATACAAGCCATGACAGCGAGGGATCCCTGATAACGCAAGCTGGGAATTCTTAAAGGCGAAAAAACAAACACTCTTGCTGCTGTGTTGGTTGAAAACGGCTCCAGGTTGACAAAGTCATGGTGGAATTACAATGCATCGTGTAGGATCCCGTGACGGTTTGTTAGGATTATGGCTAGCTGCAGCCGTGCTGAGTCCCGGTCTGCGGTTGGCTGAAGCTACGGCTACGTGTACTGAGTGATACGGGTACTATAATGTGAATGTGAGTCATTTGTAGTTGAACCATGTTTTATGGTTACTAGTTTCATGGCATCGTTCAGCCATGGTCGGCCGAAGGAATTTACCTAATGTTTGGGCAGTATGTTGGACATTTTGGAAGGGTTGCCTTGCCTTTGCCTTGTCATTGTCATGGTAAGTTGCCGAGTTTAAGTTCTTGCATAGACTAAGACTAGGAGGTGCGTGTCCCCTAAAATCTCGGCGTGAATTTGTGACTAGACTTCATTAGGCTTGAATTTGGGAGTCCCACACGCCACTTTGCGTGGCTTGATGATACGCGGGTCAGTGTTAATTTTCAATCTTTTAATGTTCAAAATCTGCAGTACGACTATTTTGATAAAATGAATGACGTATGCCCTAGTATAGTCTCATATTCAGTGTGGTTGTGCAGGGAAGGTGGGAATAACTTTTTTAACTGGGGACTTTATTTCGCAGAGCTGGGCTTACAACTAGCCCATCTGCCATCTCACTGACCCGTACAGACTCACTCGCAGCTGTCAAACTTTCGTCGAGTGGTGAACTATTTTTGCTTTGAACAGGGAACAACAATGTCAATGGGAATTGAGTGTGGCTGTCTGCCGATTTCCGTAATCAGATTTTCACGTTAATTCATCACACTCCGTTTGGAGCCTCCGCGGTTGGGAATATTAGCAGAGCTTCGCAGTAAGGGAATAAACAACGGTTCCCATAATGCCAGTGGCGCACACAGCAACCAGGTATAGCCATGTCCGATCACGTAAGATGGCATACCAGATATCATATCAAATGAGTTTGCCCGACGTGCCGCTATCTTCCAATGGCAGCGCTCTGTGTCTGTCACCAATTTCTGAGTTCACTGTCAGGGGGCCTGCTTTGAATCGTATGCTAATAAGGCGTGCGCAAAAATCGATATGGTAATTTTGACGGGCGACGTAATCGATATTGGCAAGTTATCTGAAGATGTTGTCATCGATTGAAATTGGGCGGTGCTTACGATGACGACACATACTTGCATGAACATTATGCTTGCCACAGGGAAATACCAATTTGCGCAAAGACGCATCGCTCCGCTCGGCCTCACGCCTTCAGCCTCACGCCTTTGGCGCGCTCGCGCTTGGTGGATATAAATGCGAGGCGTCTTTGACAAAGACTAAATGGACACTACTAATCGCTTTGTAATGGGCACAAATTAGATCTACTCTGAACAATGCAAGAATGGCCCAGCTCGGAATATAATTTGCTTTGACAATTGACGCTCCATTTTTTTTTGGTATGTGGTAGTTTATACGATACAGCGAGTTCCGACGAGCGTGGACAGGGACAGAAACACAGGACAAGAACTGGACATGAACTGACTTTTTGAAATTGTTGATTTTGTGATTTGGTGGTTAAATTGTAAGTTAATATTGTTGTTCTTGATATAGGGTTGCGGCTGTAGTGAGAAGGGTTGGATTTGAGATGTGAGGATTTTGTCTATGGGGATGGGAGATATAGCATTTTGAAATCAAATTGGGACAAGACTTTGGTGGAGTTAACTTTTGAATTGAGTAAACCATGTTGGGATTAGGACTTCGTCAGGGACTCTTAACGTGAGAGTTTGGGAAATGTGATAAAATTGAGCAAAATGGAAGCAGGCCAGCACTATCTGCACATGTGCTTTTTCTTTCGCAATTGTCGGGAGTTTGTATTTGGTGAGTGTGATTGCAGGGCAGGTTCCGAGGACTTGAGTTATGTCTTTGGCAAGCATTCCAAATTGGGAGGGTGTGAAATGGAAAGAATTGTGTCTATGGGAAAAGGAGAAAAATTGTGGATATGAAAGTAACAGCGGTTTAACTTGGTTGTAAAATGTGGATATGAGTATTGAAAGGAGTAGATTGGTGCAAATACGATTGACACTGTACATGTACCGGCAGATATGTAATTATGTACAGCCCATGTTAAACTCTTGGGGACATAAAATTAGGTGTTTTTAATTGTGTTGTTAGTACAGATAGGAGCATGGTGCTGCTGCATCTTTTTAAAGTCTTTTGGTCATAATATGTGATGTGAAGGCAGTTGTAGTATACACTACACTGATTTTTGCAAGTCAAATTTTTTGAGTGATAGGCTTGTAATTGAGCGTAAATGAGCCTTTAAGTGCGGATCAAAAAGTGGTTGTTTTGGTTAAATACGCTCATTTGTATGTACATTCATATAATGTCCTAGTTTTGATTTATAGTAAGAAGGTTGGGTCATTTAAAGTATTTATTAAACCAGGTATTGGGAGCATACTGTGTAGTAAAATTTGGGAGTTGTGTTAAATGAGATCTCCCAGTTGTGGTAGGCCATGATGTGTAAATTGGCATATAAATTGTTGTGAAATAATGGACGAGATATCATGTAGGTTATGCTAAATGTGTGTTGTCCAGTTACTATGAAATGTTGTTATTGCAATAGTGTTTCGTGCTGTTTGCTATGGTGGGGTGAGCTATTAAATTTTATCAGGGGTATTAGAATTCAAAACAAGATGTTTTATGGCCGTTGGATTTTGAGATCATCAATTAGGGGGGCTTGGTGGCAAATGGAGGTCAAGTCCATTGTCTAAGGTAGTGGTGGCACTTTTGAGTTCGAGGGACGGACATTTTACTGACTTGGCGGCGGCTAGATTGGAGGGCTAACATTTGGATGTTTTGTTTGCGAAAAAGGGGGAAGGAAAGATAATGTCAAAGTTAAGTTTAATGGTTATTCATGTAGCAGGCAGCATAAACATGTCATGATTTATAAAGTAGCTTTTGCATTGCACCATGTGTGAATAGATTCATGGAAGGGGGGATGTAAAACATTGAATTTTAGGTTTAGCGCGCAATTGTTTATTTGTCGTGTGAAAATGATTTCCTGGCAAGGGGAATTCAAGAGAAGACATGCTGTTGTTAGCTGGTAAATAAGCCCAAAATAGTGCGATAATTCATGATTTTTTTCTTCGGAAACTCAGTGAATAGTGCTATTTTGCTTAGTATTAGGGGTACACAAGTACCATAGGGATTTTTAATCATAGTATGTGGCCAATTGGTATTTAAGATAGGGGTGAGTGTTGTTGACGCGTTGTTGTGTATGTGTGGTTGCGTGTGTGGTGCAGTGCAGGAGTTACAGAAGATTGTTGGAGTTCGGGCTTTTCAGTTATCAGGGGGGATATGTGAAGTTGTGATGGTTAGAACGTTGTAGTATTAGGACAAGTTTTAGGGAAGGGCGATATAGGAGGTGAGATGGGATATAGATAGATTAAGACTGGGGTGTTATAAGAATTTGGTTTTAGGTAAAGATGGTTATTGTGGGATAGCATTGGTTAAAATTGTGCGTTTGAGTGCGAGTCTGTGGTGTGTCACGGCGAGTAACATTTTATACTGAGTTTTGGTACATCTGAAAAGAACTTGTGGTTTACAGTATATTCAGAGGTAATGACATTTCTATGTTTAATTTTATGCCAAAGGTGCATTGACATGGGTGTTGTGGCATGTTGCGCGGCTAGAGTTATAGTGCTGTTTGAAAGCGGTGTTTGAATATAGAGTTGGTGAGGTAGTTATATTAATTAGCTTGAGGTAATGAAGCGGGTTATGCATAGGTCCGACGGTGTGTAAATGGAGAAGATGAAATGCCAGAAGTGGCAGGATGTCACTTTTAGTAATTTGAAGGTGTTATGAGAAGTCCTGTAGCATTTGCCAACAACGGTGATCGGGTGGATGGAATGTCCCAAAGACCAGTGGCGGAGTGTGCTAATTATTTTATTAATTAGACCGAGGGGAAAGGTCGACGTGCTGGATGACGGTTAAAAGAGCTGTGCCAATGGAGGGGAAGGGTAGGTATGCGACATGGGAGTTAGTAAACAACACATGATGGGTCGGAGCATGTGCTAACTGTGTGAGTTGCAGGTATGATCATTTAGAGAGGGTGAAATTAGGCGAGTGTGATGTGAGTGAGTGCAGTCAGTGTAAACAGTGAGTTGATAGGTTGATGAGAAAGATTGTAATTATTTATTTTTATGTAACTTGCCAAAATGCCCGGTTGGAAACGACAAGTGTTAGTATTCCACACTTGCATTTACAAAATTTGTGGAAATTATTTTAATGATTGTAAAGGGAATGGTGCCTTTAGGTGGAGAAGTGCAATGTTGTTGGCTGTCGATGGGGATTAGTGGATCATTGCTGCCTGCCTGAAATGTCGCCACTTGGGTATGCAGATGGCACTGGGCACTCCTAATGGTTGGTGCCATCATGATGATAGTTTCCATGAGGGCTTCATGGGTTTTCAGATAAAATATTTTGAATATGATGATTGTGTGAGGGTTTATATTTGCTTTGTGGGTATCTTGCATAAAGGTAGAACCTAAGGGTCCGTAGTTGTGTGATTGCCATGCATTAATTTACAATGAGTTTGTTGCTTAGATTAACCATGTTGAAATTGTAAGTGGCAGCGGTAATTGAGCTTGCATGTGTGAGAATATGTATGATCACTTGCTTTAAGTATCATGATACCATTTGGTATGAAAAGCCATTTGAGTCATAACTTGGTATTGGTACTAGATTTGGCGAGCATCAGGTGTAAATTAGAAACCAACTTGAGTAGTCACATATGGAAGCATTTATTTGTTAAGTACAGCACAACATAAAAGAGTGTGTCGTGTTGCTTTTGGAGATGCATTAAATGTAGTGTAATAAAAGTAAAACAAGTGTGCTCTGGTATTGTTCACGGTCGACGAGGGTGGATTCTGTCTCACCGACTTGCCATCGCCATGTTGTTTTCTCCAAACGGCCGTCCCCGCTAACAATACTTACCAGAGAATGCTTTTGACTTGAAATTGGGTTTGCCCCGAGTTGAGGGGCTGTATTAAGGAGATTGATTTAAAATTCATTGAGGGAGTGTAATTTGTATTTTTTCCTTCTAAATCCGAAATTTGAAAAAGGAGACCCGTTGATTTCTATTTTTTACGGTCGGTCGGGAAAAGGCAAACAAACCTTTTTTTAGGGGATCATGATGGTGACATCTATGGACACAGACATTTAATACATGTCTTTTATATAACCTAGGGAGATGAATGCAGTGTCAATTAAGCGAAGCGAAGAGATGTTTTTAAGATGGCGCCGGTGGGCCGCCATTTGGTTTTGGGCGTAAGAATGATGTGGCAATGTCAAAGCAATGTCAGATATTGAAAGCGTTGTGTAGTATTGAAAAAAAGTGTTTATGTAAACGAGTTAGGATGGTCTGGTCCAAACTACTGTTTCAAGATACGCCGGCGGGCCCTCTTGGATTTGGTTGAAAAATGATACCGAAGAGTCACATTAATGTGAGAATCGGAATCCTTGCGCTCGATTACTGAAAAAAATGTCTGTGTAGTGATAGAGGTGCTCTGCGGCCATTGTGAATTTGGTCTCTAGCGAAAAATGCCGGGGTTTTTGCGTGCGACATGGTGGCCTAATTTTTTTCTAATTAGGTACGCAACCAAATCAAGCATCAAACCTTTACTATCCCAGAGAATGGTAAAGATCGAGGTGGACCTAATAGATTAAGGCTTGTCCTTCTATGCTGTTGTTTTGTGGTCCACATCGAGGGGCTAGGGGGTAACCACGACGTAAATTAATAATAAATTATTAAAATCATATAACCGTGCTGTTCCCACAAATAAGACTGGCACATTTTACTTGAAAATGAAGAAAATTGTTACTTAAGTGTATTTCCCCAATATCAGCGACCAATAGATACGCTAGGACTCAGCAGACATTGAGCTAAAGATATTCAATTACCCGGGACCGGTGTGCGTGTAGAAAAGCACTTAAGTTCCTTTTTCTGCGGAGTGCAGGACCATTGTGATATTGTCTCGCGGTTGAAAAGATTCAGGTGTTTACCACCTCTCCGATTTTAGACAGTCTTTTTAGACGTAAGCGCAAAATACTGATCCTCATTGCAAAAAAATTATATCTTGAGCGATATTAGTGCGTGTTCAATTCACTTTATCATGTTTTTCATCATTATTCGAAAAGGAAGAAAGACAAACAAAACATAATGCCAGATGTGTTGGGCAAGCTTTGACTAACAAATTTGTGCAGAAGCAAATCCTAATATTGCTTAAACTCATTTGGATTCCTTACCGCGCTTCAGAGAAAACTTAGGTTCAACGACCTGTATCTAATATAAACTGGTTAGTTGTGAAAGAGGACGGGTAGTTTGTCTTACATATCCATTGGGTCACTGATATATATGAAAGAGAAATGATGTGACATATTATCATTTTCAAGCAAATTTCCCAGTTTTATGCGCGGGGAACGACAGCTTATGGTTTTAATAATTGTAGTGGATGATTAATTTACACTGGTTTTCCCCTAGCCCCCGTGGGGACAACAACTGATTTTTTTATTGTTGGTTGTTTGGTCTACGCCCCAGGTCTATAACTGGAGAGAACACCTAAGGTTCCGGATGAGGTTTTGTTTATTCTACATCTGTAGACATTGTCCGGGGCTTAGGGAAAGGTGCATGCAAAATCCAAGGCTCGTTATGTTTCCCCGCAGACAAAACAAGATGAAATCTTTTGCAAGGAAAATGTGCAAAAGTAGACATTTGCAGGCGTTCGTTATAAATGGCATCTTAAACAGAAATAAATTCTTATTCTATTTAGGAACAAAACATAGGTATCATAAGTCTAGGAATTTGTATAAAAAAAACTGGCATTTCAATATTTATATTTTTAAAGGAATAAACCTACAAAAAAGCATTAAAATAACAAAGAAATTAAAATTAAACTTTAAAGGTGCAACTAGGATTTTGGAGGCATCCATATAATTGTCATCTGTGGGATTTCATACAGATAAGACCCCAATAGGATTTTTTACCTTGTCTTTTGCTATAGGATGCTTAAAGTGAAAACAACAAAGAGAGTTTTTGATTGCCTTAATTTCAATTATAAAATATAGGATGAATGTGGCATGTGCTCTATATAGGAAATTTTCACATTTTTAGGCACACTCGTTACGTGAAAGCTCTCGTTGAACCTTTAATACACAAGTGTGGATTTAGTTTTAAACTCCTTACTTAACAAGTGTAAAGTGATATTTTACAATGTTTCGAACAAATATGAAAACTATATAAACATTTCCAAATTTTGGACACTGCCAAAAGTTATAATTTAATAAAACTTAAATGGCATGCGGTTATAATGCATAAAACCCATATCAGAATGTTAAAAGTTATGAATTAGTTGTAATATTTTCAATTTGTATAAAAAACATGAAAAATAACAAGCTGATTATACCAACTTTTCTGTTTGGTGACGGTTAATTCAACATGAACATTAGTCTGCCGTTCAAATTGGTATTAGCAACGGCAGACTGTGTATGAGGAAGATTCTCCGAAAAGTAAAACGACACTAAGGGGGGGAGCGGTCATTAGTTACGCCGGAGGAATGGAGGAATTCAATTTTGTGTGTTCCCCATTATGATTCCATTAAAAAAAATTCTCATCCCCGTGATTTTATTTCGTACTCCCCGCAAATCATCCAAACACTATGGGGGTAAATAATAACCTCCCTAATGTGAGTATTTTTTATTGCCTTGAAAACGATACTTTAAAATATACTCCACATACCAATCTTGATAAAACCCATTTAAGGAAACGTATAATTTCTTTTAGGTTTTAAAAACACGCTAAACTAAAAAATATATTTTAGAAATTTGTTCGATAAATCTCAATTATTTTTCTGACAAGGATAAATGAAATTTAGGCTACTTGCTATACCGTGCAGTATAAAATTGCATACGATATAATTATAAGGTAGTGGTAGAGAGGTTCAAGTATGGGGGATATCTTATGAAAGGCGGTTACCCCTCCGCCAACAAATGTGCCTGTGAAAACGTGGAGATAAAACAATCATTCTTTCTATGTTATTTTAAAAATAAATTTATCATACACTTGAATTTCATCATTTATCCTTTCACAAAGACATTGAGAAGTACACTATTACAAAATTGTAAGGCACCTAGCTGGTGTACCAACGTAATTTTCATTCTTAATAATGAATAAGGTATAAAAATAATTGTATATTTTATTAATCTTTCCTGAAGATGGCCAGCGGCACATGAGTGTTGAAAAAACTCCATGTGCGCTTGAGCGGATTCGAACCAGCGACATCCCGAATACCAGACCGGCGCTCTTGCAACAAGCCAGGGATGGTAGGGGCGACTAGATATTATCTATAAGTGTTAGGTCTGAAAAAAGGTGGCCCTTGCTTTTCCTAGCGGCTAGCATCAGACCGGTATATTCACATAGAACATTTTATAGTGTTTTGAAATTTAAACTCATGTCTCCAGGTAGACAAGGTGTATATTTTATTCATCTTTCACTGGAGATGGCCAGCGCACATGAGTGTTAAAAAAAAACATGTACGCTTGGCGGATTCGAACCGGCAGACAAGGACCGGCGCTCTATTTTACACAGTGATTAGTATGTGGACAACTAAGCTATACAGCCAGGGTTAGTAGAGGCGGGATAGGTATTATTATAGGTGTTAGGGTCTTCGTTTCCTAGCCAGGTAATTATGTACATATACCAATTTTTATCTGTTTTTAAATTTTAACTACATATACTTTTTAAAACAAAAAAAGGTTGATATTTTATAATCGTAAGACATCAAATTATATAAAATTGCCATTTCTTATCTTAACATAAGTTATTCTGTTTGGTGAGAGGAGGGGAGATGGTGAGAGGGTGGTTCTTGCCAGCGGGAGGGGTTAAGCGCCCTCTACCTCCTCAGATGTGGCGAGAGGATGGTTCTTTGCAGAGTGAGGAGGTAGCGGCCCTCTACCTCATAGATGTCGTTCTTAATACAATAATGTATATTCTGTACTTACTTTTACTTTTCTTAAACTAGTCCTTCTTCGATGAACTCCTGACCAGCTAGGTTTTATACCCCATCGACCATCGTGTAGGTTAGAGGCACCTTGCACCCGGGAAAAGTCAAGACATCACCGATGACAACAGGGGTTCATATACACATATCTCCTGCTGTCGGGCAAGGTGTATCCCTACATTTCGGTGTAGGTGCTGGTTGGGGGCTCTGACTTCTCTCTGTTCCTCACTTCTAGACCTTCTATTGGTCTCTTGTAAGCCAAGTTGAAACCTGCACTTAGTTTTAGGTATTTGTTCATTACCTTGGCGGACATTAGACAGTTGCTGCTTAAGACATGGCAGTATAGGGCCCACAAATTGCATTTCACCGGCCAATCATGCTTTCAGGACAGAGGCGAACTGATCACCCGTACAGTTTGCCAGATCGGATTGAAACAATTCTGGCACCACTCATGATTACGAAAATTACAAGAAAGAAACCAAGTACTCAATCGAAGGCAGCTGGGCGACCGTCAACTGATGACTCTATGACGGGCCAGCAGGAACTCAGCACACCAACACGAACTGATGGTCCCGAGAAGTGTCGTCTGTCTGCCTTCAAACCTCTTATTGTATCCACCTACAATGTAAGTACCTTGTACCAGCAGGGAAAGGACCACCAGCTATTCTTGGGCTGTACCGATTCAAATAAGTTTTATTAGCATCTTCATTCAGTCAATACATTACATAATGATAAAATTCTTTACAGAAATATAAAGAGATAAATGGTGGTTTTTTAACAGAATTTAGTAAAGATATTAAATGAAAATGCAGGAGAGGTCATAATAAGTCAGATGGACTTTGAGCATGGCCCCACCTTACACTATACAGAGTTTACAATTGATATTGGATTACTAGACAGAACGGGACAAGATTAGACAAGACAAGACACAACAAAACAGGACAAGACAAGACGAGGACATTGACAATTATTTTAACAAGATTAGGGGCAAAAGAACATATTGATCATAGTGAGCCAAACAAGAAATGACGAATGCAAGGATGAGAAGGTATTGCAATTATCGAGTATCAACTAGAAATTGAAAGGATAAAGGTTTTATAACAAATGTAACTAATTTGAATATTTATTAATCAATTCATGTTTTAGATTAAGTTTAAAAGCACTAGTGGTTTTTGAGCTTATGATGCTGTCCCTAAGTGCATTCCATATTTTGGGGCCAGTGTATTTAACTGAGTATTTAATTAGATTTGATGAGGGTTTAGTTGTGATGTATTTGCATGCATTTCTAGTGTTGTATCTATGTATGTCACTGTGTTTGGAGAAATATTTTGAAAATGAGTTTGGAAGGGTGTTTGAGTTGTAGTGATACATGAAAACTGCTGTTTGTAGTTTGTTTAAATCAAAAATGTTGAGTGTTTTTAACTTATGAAACATTGGTTTAGTGTGATATGTGTATTCGGTGTTATTGATGATGCGCATGGCTCGTTTTTGGAGTTTGAATATATTGTCCAATTTACTCGAATTTGGAGAAGTCCATGGACAATAGTTGTCATCAAGTGTTATGTCAGTAATTGCCCAGCTATGTTACTGTAAGATATGTACGGCAGTATTAATGTGTTGTATAGTGAAAATAAAATGTGTTTTGGAAGGGTGTTGCGGAATTTTCTAAGGATGCCGATGTTCTTAGAAATTTGATTTGTAATTTTTGAAATGTGATATTTCCAGGAGAGATTTTGATCAATTATTACACCTAGAAATTTTGTATGATCTTCGGGGTGAATGGATGTGTTGTCAATCATGATTTTTGTTGGCGGTGTGCCATGTTTTTTCTTTGTAAAGTGAATATAGTTCATTATGATACATTAATTAGCTCTTTGTTAAATATGTTTGTGAGTGTGCTAAGGTATTTGTGTGATAAAAATATATTGGTGTCATCGGCAAATAATACAAAAGAGAAATGTTTGGAAGAGGAAGGAATGTCGTTAACATATAGGAGAAAAAGTAGTGGACCCAATATAGACCCTTGAGGGACACCGCAGGAAACTGGGAGAAGATTAGAAGAGTATGAACCAAACGAGGTGAATTGGTGCCTGTTGGATAAATAGCTGGAGAGTAGGTCTAAGGGAACGCCACGGATACCTTAGTGGTGAAGATGCAGGTTTAGATATTGTTGGCATCCAAGAACATCGCCTAATCACAACCAACCCCACAGAAGAGCTATGGTCTGATGATTACAACTGGGTGTTAATTTACAGCACAGCCAAGGACCAGAGACAAGGCGGTGTTGGTATACTTATGGCAAGACATATCTACAAATGTTTGCAAAGCGTTAAGTCCATTTCCAACAGGATCATCACTGCCACATTCCATGGTAACCCAAAACTTACAGTGACATCTGTCTATGCCCCCAGTGAGTGCACTACACTTGATGACAAGAGTGAGTTTTACAACATTCTCTTAACAAACAGCAAGTGGTCTAACTCTTTGAGGAACTGCAGAGCCTACAACTCAGAAAAACTAGACTCCGCCCACCGGATCGTCAACATTTTGCTCGTCTGCAGCCTTAGAACTACCAGAGGAAAACCTCTCATAAGACCAAAGTTCGACTGGAAGAAACTGCAAGATACATCCACAAGAGACTATTTCCAGTTGGAATTGTCCAACAGATTTGAAGCCCTCCAGTCATACGATACATCAGCACCAATCACCCAGAGGTACCAACAATTTGAACATGCTGTCGCAGAGGTAGCTGAGAAGGTTGTTGGCAAACGCAGACCATGTGGCATGCCGAGCTGGGTAACTGACAATACTATCCATTTGAAGTCAGAGAGGGATGAAACCAAAAGAAGATGCCTGGTTTCCAAGTCTAAGCAGCCCAGGGGACTTTGGAAAAGGCTTAACTCCAGCTTGAATGAGAGTTACAAGTCAGATGAGGCAGTCATGCTCTACAAACAAATGGAAGATCTCAAACTGGCTGACTCAAAGGGTGATTATACCACCACATGGAAAATCATTAATAATCTATCCGGCAAAGACAAGAAAACCAGTGTCAAGGTCAACAAAAGAGATGGCACCCCACCTACAAGTGAGAAGGACCTACTTGCAGAATGGAAGGAATATTTCAGTTCCTTGCTCAACAATAGTCACGGTTCACTATTATTTGAACTACCTCCACCGGCTTCTCAAGATCTGCCCGTCGAAACCAATACCATAGGCCAAATGAAGAACAATAAGGCCGCCGGACTTGACAGTGCAATACATCTGAAGCACTCGAGAATGGTGGTGATGCAATGGCTAAGTTAGTTCACGGCTTTTGTACTGAAGTATTCACCACTCTCACTCCACCCAGCCAATGGACCACTAGCATCATTGTTCCCAAGAAGGGAGACCTTAGTTTGATGACCAACTATCGAGGAATATCTATTTTGTCAATTACAGCCAAGGTTTACAACAAGTTCCTTCTAAACAGAATCAGAGATCATGTGGACCCCATCTTAAGAAGCAACCAGGCTGGATTGCGTTCTGGAAGAAGTTGTGCCCAGCAGATCCATATCCTCAGAAGAATCATGGAAGGTTTCCAAGACTATCAGCTTCCTCTTACAGTCACCTTTATAGACTTTAAGAAGGCCTTTGATTGTATCAATAGAAAGGTTATGTTTGCTATGATGCGGCATTATGGAATACCGGAAGCAGTAGTGAATGCCATAAGTGCGCTATACAACAACTCTAAAAGTGCAGTAATGGTCGACGGAGACATTTCGGATCCTTTCGAAGTCACCACCGGAGTTCTTCAGGGTGATATTTTAGCTCCATTCCTTGTCATCATATTAGTAGACTTTCTACTGAAGAAGGCCACATCAGATTGTGATTCTGGAATTGTAACACACCCTCGCCGCTCCAGACGATACCCAGCCAAAGTATTGAAAGACTTGGATTTTGCTGATGATATTGCCCTGCTCACTATGCTGGAATCCACTCTTCCGAGGGCACAGACCCAGCTGACCAATACTGCAGCGGCAGCAGAAAATCTTGGCCTCATAATAAGCGTATCCAAGACAGAGTACATGACTACAAATTGTCATCCTCATCCAACACTTCAAGTCTATGGTGAATCCATCAACCATCAACCATATGACAGATTTCAAATATCTTGGCTCCAAAATGGCATCTGCTGCAAGCGACCTAAAAAGACGCCAAGCATTAGCATGGAGTGCCTTCTGGAAGCTAGAACGTCTGTGGAAAACCCCCAATTATCTATCTCTGCAAAAGTCAAGTTATTCAACACTACCTGTGTGACCATCCTACTCTATGGCTGTGAATCCTGAGTGCTATCACAAGACATGGAAAGCAAAATCAACGCATTTGCTACCTCTTGCTATATAGGATTATGCTGGACATAAAACGGAACGACCGTGTCTCAAACACCATCTTATATTCAATGACTAACACTGAGCCTCTTATCCACCTTGTAAGACATCGCCAGCTGAGTTTCCTTGGACACATCCTTCGTCTGCCAGAGGAAGAGCCTGCTAGAAGATACGCTCTCTACATACCACCTCATGGCAAAAGGAGACCTGGACGTCCACGCACCTCTTATTTAGCCTACATCCAACGTGTGCTAGGGTATGATAAAGGCATGATACAAGCTGAGCAGATAGCCGCACTTGCCAAAGATAGATGTGCATGGAGAAATCTTGTAATCGCCTGCTCCGCAGCCGAAGGATGATGATGATTCTGTACAACATGAATCGATTCATGTTAATATAACACTAAAATGCAGCAGACCCGATAGGCTAATTGCGTGATATCAACTTCTAATACGTAAGCAATAAAAATCAGGTTTCTATACTCCGCTATACTCCGCTTTCCCAGGTCTGTACGTCAGCGCTATTATATATTTTGGAGGTTGCATCAGTAAACAGCGCGCACAGAGTTCAAGCGATTGCGTTTTAACACACACACGAGACGTGTACGTAAAAGCCGTACCAAGGTTTATGACATCACTGCACAGAAGTAGAGAAATAGAGCATAGAAATGTTTGCCTGAATCTCCTTTAACACAACTTCTAATTTTAACACGTCAATGATTGGCTCAACATGTGATATAATTCTTTTTAACCAATACCAATAGTTATTAGAGGCCTAATAATCGGCCAGTAGTGCTCTACAATCTCGCTCTCGTCCAAATCATACTACATCCATTTGTGAGAAATCAGTAAAATAACCACTTCTTAAATATTAAGTCACCTGACGATTTCAAGTTCTAGTTTGTTTTTGTTAGAAAATTGATCAACAGGTCATACTTCTAAAAGTACAGAAATCCCCATGATTGAAGAGCCAATCTGTGCGAAAAATGATTGGGGCAACCATATTGAACATGTTGAACTTCTCAAGCGTACACTGCATGGAAAATAGTGCCTTAGCTGACACAGCTGACATGTCTTATACATGTCCTTCATAATAGAAACATAACATTAGACACACTGTGCCATATATCGCCTTGTCTATTTAAGACACATGTAAAACTTAAACATGTAATGAGGCAGCTCTATTGCTTATTAAAAGACGTATAAATAATACTACATGTCTCAAAACAAGCCTCAAACATGTCAAAGGACATATCTTACTCTAGTAGAAGTGTCTTGTTCTACTTTCGACATGTCTTATATGGCGCCCTCTGCCTAGCCCATGACTCGCTGAAGGACACGTGAATTATATACAAGTAAACATGTCTCAAAATGACCTGAAAATACATATCTGTATTTCTTATATTATTAATAATCTAAGACACAATTCATCACCTTAAGTATTACATGGATCTAACTGACAAATTGGTTTTTAAAGTCCATAAAGAAAAGAAAACCAATGGAACTTCTTTTTATTTAATTACATATCAGTTTAGAGTTTATTTAGGAATTATCTAAAAAAATGCAAAGTGTCAATTAGAACCTTTTGATACTAAGGTTGTATTTTTAATTGTTCATCAAGACGCTTCGGGTCAATACCTGAATGAATGAAGGGCCCAACTGCACACTGCTCCAGTGATGAAGAAAGAAGTGCTCTCAATACATTTTACTGTACTGTCTTGTTGTCATTGTAAGACAGTATGGAGTTGCGACCTTCTATCATTGAAGTATTCAATTATCTTTACACACTGGGTTCAATCTTTTTCACACGGAGGATCCTGTTCATCGGTTATATTTTATATGGACCCTGAATGTTGTTGGGTTGACTTCTCTTGACACCGTCGAGTGCAGAAATGAAGAACTGAGAGCGCAACAAGGATGCACCAAGAGATAAAAGATACCCAAGAAGCTCCCTGTGTATAACAAAATGAATGGTAAAGTTGTAATGAGAGAAAGAGAGATAGCTATATTGTCAGGAAAACTAGTCGGAATATCAGCATATTCACATAAATTACATTATAACAAGAAGTAACATTTAAATCCTTCACCTGGGCTTAAAGGCTGAATCAGATATTTCAAAATATAATTTTGTGTGTGTTTATTTTAAATACAAAAAAGCAACTAGAACTAAAGATAGTCACCTAAACTGCTCAATTACAAAGTTTGAGATGAATCGGAATTTTGGTTTTGATACAGTAAACATCAATATGATCAATGTATAATATAACAAAACCATAGAATACTGTATAACAAAAATTCCGGATCTGGAATTTTATTACAAAGCTGTCATTTTCTCCAGAATTTTATATTTGAAGGACATCGACATCTGGGATGAATCGTTCAGGAGTTATTAGCAAAAAGATCAAAGGTGAACTATTTGGCCTTCAAGAATGCAAAAAAAACCGATTTGAATGAAAATGGTCTCAAATTGATCCTTTAACTAAACGGATTCATATTAAGAATAGTTTGCCCTATGTAGGATCTCTGGTTACCACTCTGATAACACTCGAATGTAAATACGTGTCCATTGATCTCTATTTAATCAGGCCAAATTATCAACCTCATGCTATCCAACTATTCAATTATATAACTATTTATAAATAATTTAAAGAATTATGGAAAGAATGCATGACATTTCCCCGGTAGATAGTAGAGTATTATTTTGTTTTTGATCAAATCTTAACATAAGAAGAATTTGTGGTTCGAACATTCGCAGGAAATAGCGAAGGAAACCGAATGCACAGCCTCCGTTAAAGGTGCAACGAGAGATTTCAAATAATAGGTGTCCCAAAAAATGTGAAAATTCTGATTTTGCCACTGGGGTAAAGCTTTATATCAAAAATATCCCCATCTGTAAGGATTAAGCTGAGAACTGTTTCTTTGGTATAAAAATTGTGAAATTTCTAATTTCGTATAGGAGCAAATACGAAATTCAGCCTATGTTTTCTATTGAAATATAAGCATATAAAATCACCTTTTGTTTTCATTTTAAGTTATTTCTGTAACCAAACAAAAGGTAGGGGATCTATTGTGTGTCTAATCTATATGAAATCACAGAAAATATGGATGACTTGAAATCTCCCGTTGCACCTTTAAGATCGGAATTTACTACAATTTCTAATTTCCAGTACAAAAGTGTAAAAAGAGCAAAATTGCGGGGGTGCAGTTTATTTACGTTTCAAAGGAGGTCACTGTAATATTGGTCATCAGCATTGGCGTTTTTTTTTTAATTTATTAGTTCTTACCTTTGCCATTTTTAACGTATCGTAGAATGACGACCCGTCGTGCGACTTGAACCAATCGGCTTCCTGGAAAATCCGGCAACTGAAATTTCACCAACAAGAACCATCTTTGATATAAGACATGACGGGAGGAGATGAATGATGAGGGCATATTATAAGCTTAAGTCATAATAATATTTGAATGGAAACTGAACTGGGGCCTCAAGAGTTTCCAATTTGATACATTTTATACCTCATGGCCTTATGCTAAATCATAATTCCGTTAACGGAATACAGCACATGATACAGAATAGGTGCGAATGATCAGAACATCCACTGATCAGAAGGCCTACTACAGGGTGACCCAATAAAAACTTTACCCAAATGAAAGTGATATTTTTCACTTTCTGTAATTTGATATCTGTGGATTTTATTTTATCATAAAGAATGGATAATAGAGCATCTTACCTGATTTTTTTTTTTCATTTTGGTTGAGTGGTTCTAAAGATATGTTCCACTGAACAATAAGTCAGTAAAACAGACTTGTCCACGGAGCATCATTTTTCCTAGGCATGGTTGAACACAACTGCAACATCAAAAGTAATTTATCGTAACGACGGCTTACCTTTAGTTTCTATCTTCCACATGTCCTCCCTCATTTGCGATGCACTTGGTAGCCCTGGAGTGCATGTGTTGACCAGCTCTTGATGTTACACGCGTTCTACTAATTGTAAATGCATCGTTTATCTGTCGTCGTAGGTCTGGTAATGTGTTTGGGGGACCCTCATTGTAAACTCTAGCTTTTACATCACCCCATAGCCAAAAATCTAGCAGAGTTAGATCCGGGGACCGAGAGGGCCATTCCACCGCATGCCCTAATCCAATGATCCGATTTGGAAAGAGTCCCTGAAGGCGTTTTCTAACCATCACAGACCTGTGTGCTGGTGCCCGTCTTGAAGAAACCAGGCACGACGAAATTGCTCCATTTCTTTGCTGCTGAAAATGCGCCACAACTCTGGTTCCAATGTTGATTAATGATATTGCGATAACCTTACCATTCATAATGTTCAATCAATATAAATGGCCCAATTAGGTAATTTTACTTTAAGGGACGCACCATGTGACTTCAAGGGGGGTTTGGAGTTTTCTAAAAAAAACTTCACCCACCTTATGAGCAAAAAAAAACTTCCTTCCCCGCTTTCCATTAAAAAAAACTTTAACCCCGCACGCATTATTAAAACACATCCTCAAGTATAGCAAAACAAAGCCAGCCAATGACTTGAAGAAAAAAAAAAAACCTGCCTCCCAAAAGCAAGAAAAAAAAAACTTTCCTCCACCCAAACTTCCCGAACCCCCCCCCCCCCCTTGAAGTCTATTGGTTGCGGTCCCTAACATCTTCTAAACTGCAACTTTCCTTCGATCAATTAGTCTGTCGTATACAAATCATAAAAGGAGGGTTTCCCTTAGCGGCATCTCTCGTTCACATTGTGGATTCACTTGAGGCCACATTGGAAAATTGGCCTCATCAACATCAACGAAGTATCCTTAAGAAGCGCCGGGTCTGTTGATTGACCAATTGGCAAAACGCTTTGCTATCGTTATGATCGTCCCTGCCTCCAAATATGCGTCCTCACAATTTTGTATTGACCTTCCATTGATGTCATCACTTACGATGCGTTTGGAAATGACGATCTGGAGACCTTTGCGACACGGTTTGGGTTTGCGACGCTCCTGTCTTACAGCTTGAATTTTCGCTGGTGTTCTGACGCTCCTAGCCGTTCGCTTCGTCCTTTGACCTTTCCAAGTTCCCTCCTGCTCAAACAGTTTTCGCTGTTATAGATACAGGCATGGTTGGTACTGGTAACTCTCACTCCAGACCTGTTTGTTCTTGTGTTTTGCACAGCTACATAGCTACCAGGTTGGTATCAATCTTAACCGCAAAGGCTCCGTTAGGGTGGCGTTAAATTGGAGGGCGCCATTCTATATGACTGGTTAAAGTTCTCGTTCAAGAAGATTCTGTCTTTACACAACTGAAACGCTACGTGTGATTTTAGATTTGAAAACCCGGCCCGACACAAGACAAAACTGGTAATTAGCTCATATCAACTGCATGCTATGATTTCAGATTCACCAACAAAAAAGCCTGTTTTGGGATAAAAGTATCTTACAAAATGGAAATTACATTTGTTTACTTTCAATAATACAAAATCAATTATACTTTTGTGAAGAAATCCATACAGGTAACCTGCCGCTTCCAAATCTTTTTACTTTTGAACGTAATTTCCCTACAGGGCCTGCATGTAGGGCTTATTTACTAGGCACTGTTATCTTCTTCACTAAAAGTATCTGCTCCGGTAGTTGCATTCGACCTTCTGAACATGCGAGCCAGATTTCAAACAATATGAACACGTTCATCACTAGAAGGTACCTTAATGCAATATCCATAAAATCGCCGAAAGTCGCCGAAAAAATAAACGCTCAAAGTTAGTTAGGGATCATTTAACCTACTTTATTCGTAATCTCATTTTGACTCGAATCTATTTCACTTGAGCAGAGTATGGGTTCTATCATTGGCCAAACGAATCATAACCTGCCATTTCTGCTCGCAGAAATTAATTTCACAGAGCTGTGAATTCCTATCCAATCAAAATTAAATCGAACCGGTTTTAAACAATGAAAAGACATTTTTGGCAGTTTGAAATGTTGAACTAATTTCATCTCGCCGAAATTATTTCATGCTGCTGCAGAATTCATTTCATCTCGCTGACATTACAACCAATCAGGGATCGTTTTTTAATACGAGGCAAAATTTACCGGGCCAACTTCGTTTCATAGTAAGAAGTCCAGCTCGCCGAAATTAATTTCTGCTCGCCGAAAGTACAGCCAATGGAGACGTTTTTCCGCGAGCTGAATTCGGCAATGAAACAATGAATTTTCTGCTCGCCGAAAGTAATTTCAGCTGCCAAATTAATTTCTGCTCGTTGAAATTACAGCCGATGAAGACGTTTTTTTTTTTTCAGCGAGCGAAATTCCAGCCAATGCAAGCATGATTCAGCTCCCCCAAAATTAAATTTCTTAATTCGGCTTCGCCCAAAATTTTATTTCGGCGAGCAGAAATTCATTGCATTTTAAAATTTTGCGAGCAAAAATTCAGTACTTATGAACGGGATGGCCATTTGTTGAATTTTCGGCGAGCGAAATTCCCATTTCTGCGAGGTGAAATTAATTTCAGCGAGCTGAAATTATTTCAAAACAGGTCTGCTCGCTGAAAAAAAAACGTTATTTGATTGGTCATTGCCGCAGTCTCATATCTGATTGGGTAAATTCTGCTTGCTGAAAATTCGGAATTTCAGCCTCCGCTGAAATTACATTTGTGCGAGCAGAAATTGAGCTCGTTGGCCAAATGATAGTGTTCGAATTCCCGCGCCGAGGAATAGAGTTAGGAAACCTTTAACCACTTAGACTAGCGAGGGCTTTGTTTGCCGACGTCGGGGATTTTTTCAATATAACTTCACGGAAAAAGGCAGACTCATGCGTATATATATATATATATATATAATAATATATTATATATATATATATATATAATATATATTGAACATACATAGGAAAACAGTATCTTTACAGTGACTATCTTTGGAATTAAGAGTGCTCAATTCCCCTTAACAGAAGCGTAAATAAATTGCAAAGTATATACCTCTGGAAAGGCAACCGTTACCTGAGTTTCACGGTATAAATAACCCTCATTTCGATCACTGGGTACCGATTCTTTCATACGGATGGTGGACTCACAGGTTGTGTCTTATCCAGTAGACATGTATGTATATACATGCCATGGTGTCACGACTGAGGCCTTTCCAGCACTTGTCTGTACGCCTTTCCAAATAGTCGCGAGTGGCTCAACACCACTCCCTACGAGTAGTGGGGCGTTAGAACATCATATTAAACGAATTATTTACAGGTGACTATCTTGGGAATTAAGAGGCTCAATCCCATTACAGGAGAGCGTAAAAAAATTGCAAAGTATAGACCTCTGGAAAGCAACAAGCGTAACGGTTGCCTTCCAGAGGCCTATACTTTGCAATTTATATATAATATATCTATCTATAATATATCTATATATATAGATCTATATATATATATATGATATATCGTCCAAATATATTAAATGAACTCACACCCATTATTTTCATTCAGAGAAATATCTCGTGATAAAATAATGTGGTTTTGATTCCCATTTAATATATTTGGACTTTCAGACTTTATAATACTCCAACCTCCGCAGCCTCACCTATATACCTCTATCTATATTATATAGATATATTATATATATATAATATATATATATATATATATATATATAGATCTATATATATAAATACAGTTGAATGGTCGGCCGAGTGTCACAACAGGAGTTGCTTTTCTACTTTGGGATATAGGCGAGAAACAATTCCAACACCTTGGCACGTTAAAGGAATTTTTGTACAAATAGATCATCTGTGCGGAATGTGTACAGCAGCAGGTGTATGCATGGTTTCCTGCCATATTACCAAGGTAGAAAAGCAACTTCCTGTTGTTACACTCGGCGACCATTCAACGTGCGGCAGTCTGCTATCCATGTGTTGAGTCAATAAGTAACGAGAAGAGAATTTCGCTTCCTCCTTGAGGTGCTCATGTTCTTCTTTTTCGTTTATTGTTTCGCCAATGATTGACAGCAGCCATTTATCACCCCTCATACACGGCTGCACACTGACCCGCTAACCGTTGGGCACGTACACACTTCGTTCAATCAATTTACAAATGAAGAGGCGCCGCTCATTACTCCGCATTACGAATGGTTAACGATCATATTTGTTAATACAGCTTTGGATATTTTTGGAAATTCCCTCATGTATGTTCTTACGTTCGAGAGACTTTTTAGACCTAAGCTTGTCAAAATGCGCAATGATAAGGGGAATCCATAATTGTCTCGGCTACTGGAAGCTGAAAACAATTTAAAATAAACTTTTTCCGGTTGAGTGGTGGTTTTTGTTTTATTTTGTACGTTGCGCCATGGAATCCGGAAATTGAGGGTTGAAAAAGTCTCCTAAATATCGTAGATTAATGCGCGATATAATGCGACTAGTGGAGATGTACTATCTGTGTCGTTATTACTTAGATCATTCCGCTGAACCCACAGTGTCCATCATGCAAAGGTAATTCACTTTAAATAAGGTGACAATGAAATATGCCTGGCTTATTTTTCCGGCAGTGAAACCAAGTAATGAACTGGGAATTGCAATGCGAGTATTTATTGCTGTCATAATTATATGCGCGAAAATGTGTCTTGTGGGCAACGGTCAATCATGGTTTACATGACACGTACAATGTAACACACATTCGATTGTGTGTATATTTTAAGGTCAGTCACCCTATGTACTACACATATGCGCGAATTGCCATCGTGACCAGCGTCGGTGACTTGCCACTAGAATATTCTCTACATGCGTCAATGGAGAGCTTTGTTTGTGTGTTTCTATTGATTTCTGACTTGTTTGTAGCAATTAAGAACATCATTGTGTGTAAGAACAACTTAAAATATCTCTACTTTTTACAATGTCGCCATTAAAACTGAAAAGTAGCCAAAAAAAATTCCGAATTGCTGTGGACCTTTGTCAGTTCGGCGGGGCGAGTAGCGAAAGAAAGTCGTCCAGTTGGGCTACCAGATCGTGGATTTGGCAACAATGGTCTGACAATGCCGGCTTTGGGGCGTGCGTAGGTTTTATGCACTACTTCCTTTTCACTGGGCCTCACCGCGCGCGGTAATTGCTGATAGAAATATTAATGTGACATCATCCTAATTAGAGTTTGTCACTGCTCGCGGTGGAAGCTTGTTGTTACAATGAGCCAACTCACTGTTGATTGGTTGGGGTTTGAGAATCTATATCCACTGGTGGACGAAAGTTAGGGCACTCGATCTGACATGTGATCCGCATGTCGTGAACCCATGGCAGGCTGGAGATGGTCCAGCCCCAATCGGGTGCATATTGCTGTTGAAAGACCGACTCTTGTGCGAATCCGTTCAAGGTAAACCTGTTGCTTGCGTGAAAGATTACTACCAGGCGGGAGTTCTGTCATAGGTGAATAGTGAGTTGGTCTGTCCTTGGATATCTAGCCAAGCAGTGTTTTCCATGTCTGTGAAGATGTTGAATGGGGAGGCTGGAGATTTAGCAGGCGTGTCCGACAGAAAGGTAGACGGGAGCGCAGTCTCTTTCTGCCGAGCTGGTGTGATTCTTTTATAGTGTTATGCAGCAGGTGCTTGTTTGTCCAACAGAGCCTTATTCCCAGTTTATGATGTGTGTTCGTGTCTTCCGAAGCACTGCGGTGCACTGCCAGAGGCACTGTAGATTGGATGTAGACGAATGTAGGCAGTGAGGGTTTCTCATAGTCTCGGTGAGTACTGTGTCCAGCTTCTTTGTGTGAGAGCTTTTGCACCATGTTGTAGACCAGAGACAGGGCGGTTGTGCGTAGAGTGGTTGGGCTGGCACCCCATGAGGATCCAGCAGGGCGGCACTGGAGGATATTCCTCGAAGATACCTTTGCGCATACTGACTCGAGGTGTTGCCGATAAGTAAGCTGCCGATAAAGCTTCACTCCCAGATAGGCTGGTGTAGGATTGTATGGCAGAGGCGCCCCATTGAGGTTGATTTGAAGCTGGCGATGATCCTCTTTGGTGTTGAGATGGGAGGCAGTAGCGGTGTATGTATGCACGTATACATATCTGAACATATATTCACCTGTGCGTAAGTGTTCCTGCAGTACTTGCTTGTCACTGCAGTGTATGGGCTTATGTCCCTGCTTACGCATACTTACATAAGCAGTCTTTTGCCTACTTTCCTCCTCATGCGAGTATGTGCGTAATCCTCTCGTATGTTGGTATGTGCGTATTTCCCTGAGTATGAAGGTATGTGCCTACCAAATACCAAGCGAAATGTGAAGGTTAAAAAGAGAGATTGTACTGCTCCTTCTGGCGAAAAAGACCTACTGGAAGAGTGGAATGTTTTTTTTTTCAAGTCATTGTTCAACAATGACAGTGCTTTGGCTTCATCATTACAATTACCATCAGCAGAAGGAGATCTTCCCATTTGTGTTGACTCCTACCCGTGAAGAGATTGCCGTAGCAATAGCAGCAATAGCAGCAATAAACACCAACTTCAGGGAGATGGTGATCAAATGCTTGATGTCATCCATGCCTTCTGTTCAGAAATCTATTTCACAGTGTCTCCACCACGACAATGGACCACCAACATTATTATTCCATTGCCAAAGAAAGGTGACCTTCTGAGATGACCAACTATCCAGGTGCCTCTCATAATCTTTGTTACAAAAACCTTTGTACTTACTTTATGTATTCGCCGTATTTTTGTAGTTCTGGTAGTGACTTCAGACTCTGACAAAATTGTAGAAGTCCCACTGTAACCAAACAAGCTTGTACAAGAATCAGGAATGCAAAGACGGAGTAGACTGGCACGGAAATTATCCTTACTAAATCTCTGTGGACAGAAACGGATTACAAAATAAGCGCTAAAATTCAAGTTTATACGTATGCGTAAATGATGAACATGGAAAAACTTAAACAGTGTCAAAATGTCACTTCCAACACCTACTTCCTACATGTGGCAAGACCTACATGTGGCAACCTAACAAAGACAAATTCGGCATTTTAGTCATTGCTGTCCGTTCGGGCACTTATTACTACATGTAATTGAATGGAGATTCATATCTTTGAACACTGCTCTTTTCTTCCTTTTCTGTCAATTCTTCAGTTGGAAAGAAATAACTTACGAGAATTCTACAGACTTATACTTCACTTTTAAGCTATTTCTGCATATTTCCAATATTTTGACTCCTTTGGGTAGATCACTGATAGTGTCTATAAGTGTTGCTTGAATCAATCCAATATCTGTGATTTTCTTGTCCAAAATATTATAAAATTAATAGCAAAAATCAGGTTTTGGCATTTTTGGAACAGCACAACCATGCATGTGATCAATAAACCATGTCAATGGTTAGAGTGGATGCGATGTTAGCAAGCAATTTATGGTGATAATGAGTGTCCGTGTCTGTACGAACTTTTATTACAAGGTAGCCATTCGTAAACAATGTATGCGTATTAAACTATAAAATTTGAGCAGTCAAAGCTGTCATAATTAGTTAACAATCGGGTTATTCGTAAGGTTCTATAAAAAAAAAGATGGCCAACATTGATTGAAATTGGGTATTTATTAATCTTTCCCTGGAGATGACCAGCGCACACAAGTGTTGAAAAAAAAACCCAAATGCGCTTGGCCGGATTCGAACCGGCGACCTCCGTATTATTAGTGACGGCGGTCTAATCAACTGAGCCACAAGACTGGGTTGGTAGACGAGCGATAGATATCATCTATACGTGTTAGGTTCGAAAGGTGTCCGTCGCTTTCCTAGCGGATAGCATCAGAACGGTATATTTACATAATTATACAACTTATATTTGTTTTGAAATTTAGTAGTTAAAGTAGTAGTAGTACTAAGTAGTTAAAACTTCCAACCCAGTCTTGTGGCTCAGTTGGTTAGAGCGCCGTCACTAGTAATACGGAGGTCGCCGGTTCGAATCCGGCCAAGCGCATTTGTTTGTTTGTTGGTTTTTTTCAACACTTGTGAGCGCTGGTCATCTCCAGGGAAGATTAATAAATACCCATCCTTGTCTACCTGGAGAACTAAGTATTTAAAATGGATTGAAATTACTTCATTTAGATGTTATTTCTTAATTTATGGACAAAACGTAGCAAAATTTTTTCGTGTGGTTTTTAAGGGAGTACACAGACGATAATTTGCTACACGATTGACCACAAGGTGATATAAGCACCAAAAGTTGCACCATAATCTCCTTTTAGGTCCTTAGAAAATAATATTCAAAATCCCAAGATGGAACCATTTGGAGTTGAATGTTTTTTTACTCAAATCATCCCATTTAAATCTGATATTCTTACACATCAAATTTTCGGGTGACGAGAACAATTCCTCTGTATGCGGCGTAGAGGAAGGCAAAAGCAAGAAAAGGAGATGGACTGACACCAATGCAGTAATGAAAACAAGTGTCTCGCTGCCTGCATTAACAAAAAACTTCTTTTCTGAGGTCCATTTTACTTCACTGTAAGTACGCAGTCAATGTGAAGGTCTTTCTGAACTGAAATATTACTTTTTAATAGCTTATAGCGGCACTGGCACATTTTCACATATTTGAAATTTCTTCATTTGCTCTCATTGGATATTCTAGGCCCTTGGAAGAATAAGTATACATTTTAACATAAAAATAACATTCAAAAACTGATATAAGAGGTTAAAGATATCCCGGTAATTTGTAGGGTACTTTGAGGTTTTCCACTACCTTTTAATCAACAAATGCGTTTTACATGAATATCAGACTCAAACTCATTGATGTTAAAGCCGCAAAGGTCGCAGACCGGTCCAACAGGTATATGCGTGGGAACATGCATCAGCTTTGATGCATTTCTGTATTAAACTCCATTTTAGTCGTCTGCTAAAAAAAAAAAAAATTAATGTCGCCGGCGACCCTTAATTATAAAATTGTTCATTTCCCATAAGGACGCTGCTTTGGTCTTATCATTTCAGGTGAGGGCTAAAATGCGTAAAAAAGCTTACAAACATGGGGCAAAACATCAATTTTTGAACAACTCTTGGGGCGCACCAGATTTGAAATATTGCCAGTTCCCACACCTTTAAATGACATTAAAAATATTTTTAGTTGGTGTAATTGTTAGCTAAAAAATGGAAATGTTTTATTCATTTAATTATTTTATTTCTTTATTTTATTTTATCTTTAGTCTTTAACCTGGGGGACCAATTCATTCAATGCTCAACATTGTTCTCCCATGAGCCCATGTGTAAAGACCAGTATATTAAAAAACGCAATTAAGATAAAGCAACAAGCTCAATAAAATCTACATCAATTGGACTAGGAAAAATAAAAATGAGGAATTAAATAAGCTACAATAACAAACTTGTAAATATTTAAAATAGCTGTAACTATTACTATCATGTACAAGAACCTTAAGGCCGTTTATTTAAAATCGGTAAACCCGCCCTCAATTGATTTTTAAAACGGCCAGTGTCCCACAGACCTTCCACAGCTGGTCGCCATGAGAAGTCAGCATGATTCCGCTACAATCGCAAGTGGGTGGAAACCACGAAAGCAACCAATGATTGCCGACAAAAAAGTTTTAATTACTGAATTTATATTGGAAATCGAGGCCTGGCTAATGGGCAATGTAAATGGTGCGGAGCTGAAAAATGCTACACCAGGCAAAGAATACTCTGCTGTAACTCAAAACTTCCTCAGTGGGACTTTCCCGTTTTCGATAGATCGTAGTCCGTCAAGAGCAAATTCAAATCATAAAGCATGAAAGATGGAGAACACATCATGGAATGCCGGGATCAATCCATTATAATACTGCTTTTAATGGATTTTCTGCAATCAGAAACAGGACAATATGGTACGTGAATGCCAATGCCATGCTGCATGTCTTACGAAGAGATGCCCGTGCAGGGCTGTTTCTTCTACGGTGCACTGCTTCATGTAGTGTGGAACGAAGAAGAGGTCCTGCCAAAACAACAAACAGGTAGGGGTTTTTTTTTCCGTTTGTTTGGTCTCAGGTAAATCAAGGTCCTACAATATGGGATTGATTACACTATAATAATGATATAATATTCCAGTATTCTCGGCTAGTGTAATTTTGGTTTCACATCCATTGCGATGTCGAAAGAATTATCACACACGACCGGTCGGTTGAATTCCGCAGAACGTGACCACCCGTGCGCGGGTATTTGCTACACCACTGTTCAAAGTGTCAATGACTGTACCCGTACCCCGACAGCACCAGGCCTGGCTCGTTGCCTGTCTAAGTTGCAGTTGGCCATCACCCCCCATGTAAAAGCCCGGGTAAAAGCCATGTATTGATAAATGAACCATCATTGTAAATACCTTACTCTGGCTATACGTTGTTGTTTAGAACATTTATTTTTTTTCATCATTGCAATGTCGTGTCATAAAATATTCCTACTGTCCCTACTGCCCTAGGATACAAAAATGGATAGTCTATTCGTTGAGAAACTTAGACATTTCAATGAAATGTCTCATCAATAATTAATGATCATCTCATGTTGGGATCATTCGCTCACTTTTGCTCCGGTCAAGTTCTGTATGAGAGCCGAGGCGAAAATTTCGCCCTCAGTCAAAAGTTTTTTCAGACTCAGGCTCATCAGTCCGAAGAGACTACACTTCGTTCAGACATTAAATTCGCGAGTTTGTCAGTTTCATTAACGGTGAATACATTATTATAGCATTTTAAAAACCAAGCACACTGCTGCGCTGCCCCCAAATTGGGTTCAGATGTTTTGCTGGTTTTCCGAAAAAAACTTGTAATTTCCTTTCCGTAATATTGAAGAAAGGAGTGGAACCAACACGAACGTCAGACGAGTTTAGACGCATCTGATCTGTTCAACTTTTGAAATGTTAAAATGCCTCCCACTTCATTTCAACCACTTGAAATTTAAATAAACCATAACACACTCAAAAGACCAAATTCATACAACCTGTCAGTGTCCTCCACATGCTCCCCAGAGCCCTGTTATTCCCTAGGACTCATGTCTGTCCCCTCAATGTGAAACTTTCAATCCATAGTGTATGCTTATATTCAATATAATAGGAGTGGCCACGAGGGCAAAATTTCCTGTTTTTGGTTATTTTCATTAGGGCTTGGTTTCTTTAATATTTCTATTAAACCTATCTCCACTGGAAATGTAAAATTGTTTTACTGGTCCAAGAAAAAATATAGGGGATTCAGTGGCTCAACTAATCCTGTCAAATCTCAGAGAATTGAAATTCATGAAGTAGGCACAACCAAAAAATCAGCATTTTGTTTTTCGCATTTTTTTAGGAATCACTGTTAGGTGAAATCTCATTGCACCTTTAAATCGCCCCTGGTCTATGCCATACATTGTTTTTTTTGGAGCTAATTTTTACAGTTCATTTGTTACTTGAAAAACATGCACCAAAATCACTACTAAAATGTATTCCAAAAGGCAATTATTGATGAAATTTAAAAAAGGCATTTTTTTGTTATGATGTATTTGTTTTATGGATCTGTTTATTAAAGTGAGTATTACCATAAAATTAAATGACTTGATTTCTTCAATATGTAGTGATTTGAGGCTATTCTGTAGTCATTTTAGACTCACATGCTGCTTTTTGCATGCCTTATAATTTTCTTTGGGATAAATGAGATAGTAAGGCCTACATACAATCAGCCCAACAATAAACTAAAGGGGGTATTATATGAAAGTGAATATTTAGGTCAAGATTGCTTTTCAGTAATTTTTGATCTCACGAAGGACTAGCTTCAATATTGAACATGGTATGCCTAAGGTCATATTTTGGTAAACATATACGTTTCACCAATGGGGCCAAAGTCAGCATGGTCACATGAGGTCACAACATGTGGGACACTATATATTCTGTTCGATCTCATCATTTCGCACCATGTTTTCACACCCTAAAAACGCACTTGTTGACTTTGGAATTGCAGCATTTACGCCACCGAATAAAGGCAGCATAAAACAAAACGCTTGAGCGAATGCGAGTCGTGCCAGGAAGTCCCCCCCAAACTCGAGATTGAACAAAGTATCCCAAGGCCCACTGTCATCCAGTTTCATGAAAATTATGCCATAATGCTTTGGAACGAGTGGGCAATATGTTGGGCTATTTGGGTTAACACTTTTACACCGTATCCAGATACACAACTAACAAAGCAATGTGGTGCTTGCTTCGAACGAACAAAAAAGTGAAGTTTTTTTGTTGCTGTATATGCCACTCACCAAAAAATGTTCTTTTCACCTTTTGTTAAAGGCCTAATACATATTACGCAGAGAACAAACAAATTTCTAATATACTTTAAAATATAAAGAGACAGGAAAATTGATTTATTCGTCCAGACATGTTCAATTTTCATTTACGTTGGCCAAGCCTAAGGCTAAATAGAAATTTTGTTAAAAAGTGAAAATACACAACCATTGAAACCAATACTTTGTTCATCACCAAATAAGTAAAAATTATTCGGCTTTTGTTTTGAAGTACATTGAACACACATCCATCCATAAATCTTCTTTGGAGTTTACATGGCAATCAAAGCAATTTTGGTTTATTCAGGCTCCATGAGGGTACAGACATCCCTTGCTTCATGGTTTATTCAGCCTTCTTTGACCTGGGCACTCGTTCAAGTGTATTACCCTACAAGACATTTCATTAACTTTATGAGGAGCCCATGCACCATGATGACGATGGATGATGATTTGTTTGTTTATTGATTATGAACTGCACTGAGGACCTGATGATGACGATAAATGAATGATAATGATGATGGAAAGAGTTGTATTCTGCCACCACCCATTGACACGGTTCATAAGCCCGGTACATGCACCCCTACCCAATATGGAGTGTCTATTCAGAGCAATCTCGGACTACCACCACCCGCATGAATTCGTTTATGAACAACATGGAATGTACATGGTATTTTTTAACTTGCTGTGGACCGGCCGACATGGTCAGAGGTTTTATGTCGGAAATCGCTTTAGTGCAATACCATAATTAAACATCAAAAAACAAGCAACACAATGGATACTACTCCACAACTTCGGCTGATTTTGTCACTCCCCTGGCCTTAGTACGTACAACAGATCTTCATACTGAAATTTCTTTGGCATGTCAGACGAGTCAGTATCAATCTTTGCAGTTCACATTTACGAAATCATCCCCCTCATTCTCATTGGCCCGACCACCCACTGTCAAAAAAACGACGTACAGTTCTCTGTACTACTGTACCCTATACCAGTACCATGGCATGCTCTCAGTGTCTGCAGGGAAGCCGACTTGACCTATGAACACAAACTTTCGGCCGTCGGCAGGACCACTTCCCCTGAACAAAACTTTCCTGATACAATCGATCGCCCTGTCCATCAACCTCCTGACAGCGGATCGAAAGTTGCAAAAGCTCTTTGATTGCTACCATTGGCGTCGCCTCACAACAACGACGTTATGATTCGTTCTTGTTCTCTCCCTTTTTTTGACTAAGGGATTCTCTACCCTATATACGGTCCTTACCGCTGCTTATCCCATTACCCGTGGACGTTTGAATGTGGGCAGTAAAAGAGACTTGATTGAGCGTATACTGTTTCTTTTTAATATCACAGAAATCACAAAGAGAGTACAACTGCCTTGTAAATACAATCACTATCATACAGGGGCGGCGCCAGAGTAAAATCATAGGAGGGGGAAACATCATAGGGGCGAAACGTACAAAATGAACTCATTTTGGTTAAAAAAACTCCCCTAATTTTGGGCAAAAACCCCTGTTTTTTCCTAAATTTGGAAAATCTCAGAGGGGGCGCTGCCCGCCACCATCCTCCCCCTGGCGCCGCCTCTGCTATCATAATACACCAGCCAATCTTAAAGTAAATAACTTAACAAATTTAAAATTTAAAGTTAAAAAAGACAAATGTTATGGATCACCCATGCTTATATTCCCACCACCCCACCCAATGGAGAATTTTGGGTGCAACTTTGGCATACAAACCTCTTTAGATCTATCCAGAATTCCCCCATCTCTCGAAATTTAAAGGGTCATTTTGCAATCCCTCCCCGGCCTCGTATTGGCCCAATTACGAAAATTGGCCGATCTATAAGTAATCTGAATTGTTTAAGACCTGATGCAATATAACGTGTTTGTAATTTTTTTGCGCGCATTATCTCGAGTCCTCTGCAAGAAATTTTCTGCCTCTAAATTTGCATATAAGAAACTGGGATAATATCATATTTTTTCTCTCAAATAATACCGAAGGCACCTTCAACTAACTGAAATGGTAATAATGGTTTTTGACATTCTCTTGAAATATAAACTTTGACGAAGGCGCTCAAATCACTAAAACCCGGAGTCCTCCATAACACTTGTTCTTGCGTACACGTTAAACTACAAGGAATAAATCTTGACCTATTGGGTATATTCTAAAACAAATGGTAACACAAATTTTAATAATAATAATAATAATATGATATAATAATGATAACATATAACGAAGATTCATACACAGCTCGTTGTACAAACGGACTGTCAATAGCAAAATCCTGTTAGAGACTCCGAGAAAATCTCGAATTTTGCATAAACTATTAATAAATTAATAAAGGCAAAGATTTTGTTATGCTGAATTTAATAAAGCGCAACATTCGTACTTTAGGGGGAAACAAGCAATAATAAACGCAGAATAATAATAATAATAATAATAATAAAAACTCTAACAGTGGAATAGGGGGAAATTTTAATTATTCATTAGGTCATAATGATTTCTTTCTTATTTAAATTAATTAATATTCATATCCTTTGTTGTTCTAGGGAATTATCCTTCATTGCATAAATTAATATTCATATCCTTTGGTTATCCCAAACGGAATAAACCGCGATACAAAGGGCACAACCTTATAGCCGGACATTATTAACATTGCCCTCACAGCCTTGCTTCTCGACTGAAACTGAGGACATTGGTCCAACATCCCATCCAACTCACTTTTCCCCTAGTATATTTTTGTACATCTTGAACCAGGCGTCCCCTATTGTTGAAGCCACAAAATCAGCCACTGAACCCGGCTTTAACAAAGATTGGCTCATACATGATGAAATTATTGAATCGTGCATAATCAACAATAGCCCCTATACCCTGTACAGGCACGTGTCACTTACTCATAATAAGTTAGCACTGTAAACTATAAACATACATATTTTTTATACCTTGCTTTTGCCGTTTATGCAGTTCATGAGAGCGATAAACAATCGTATTTCAACCTGTTACAACTTGAAGTAATATAACAGGGGTTGGGTGAAATCACAGCCAGAGCCTATACTATGCCATTAATAGTCATTTTACTGCATTCCCGATTCTTGAGATTTTTGACTTGATTTAACTATGTCAAAATACTTGGAACAACTCTGCATCCAATTTTTATAAATGACCTACTAAAATACTTGTTGATGCGGGCTATGGCAGCTAGGTCAAATGAACATAGGCCTACCATATGAAAAAAAAAGTTTCAGGGTTTGAAACCTATTGTGCTGTGTGATTTTTATGTTTTTGATGGTCACACAATCTTGCAAAACATTCCGTCACTTTGAAAACTTTATACTGACTAATTCCATACCTGTACTTCAACCTTAGATAATAAAACGAAACTTCCATGGCCCATTTTCCCTATTTTTTTTGACATTAGCATAGTATGGTGGGGGGGTTCGACCATAAACTGAAAACATTTTAACCCTAGTTTAAACACAGCGACTTCTTTGGGGGGCGAAGAGGCATCACAAAGAAGTTAAGTGGGGAACTAGCACAATAGGATTTATGACTGTAACAGGCAATGGGGGGGGCTTGTGGGGGTACTTATGTTTTTTCAATGGTAAATGAGCCAAGAATGTGGAGGAACTCCTAAAAAATTAGATGGGATCTGTTAATAGTGCCGCGCTATCAAATGCTTGTAAGGCTTGGGGAGTGGATTACGGGAGGGGAAATGCAATTTCGCCCTAGGGGAGCACGTTCATGAGTGAAGCCAATATCGCACTAACGTAGGGGATAGCATAGCAATAATATTAATATCTATATCTCCAGAAAACACATAGCATTACAGAGCATAGTGTAGAATTTCATCAAAATATACTAAAAGTCAGGTTGCACAAAGCTTCTCTTCCCCAGGAGCAATGTTTTGAGCTTAACATGTCCCACTGATACACTTACAGGTTTAGTAAAAATCAGATGTCAACCACAGCGCACAACCTTAATTTTTTCTCCTTTTTCTTTTTACCCTCTTTGACTCACTACTTATTTATCCATTGCTTGCATTTTTCCCAATTCTGCTCCTTATTTCCCGGAGCTATGCTCCCTGCTCCCGCACGTTGTTTCCAATCCTGCAAAAAGTACTAAAATCAAACGCAATGCTGAAGACACCCTATTAAGGATATTCCTCAACTACTTAATTGTTAATGCCAGTTCTGAGTGAAAATGTCTTGGATGATGCCTTGTGCAAACAATTCCTGCATCTACCTCCAGAACAAAAAGACAGCAATTACTCTCGGACTGTAACTGTGGGTGCTGTTGTGCTTTTACCTGTGCATTCCCACTTCCTACCGCGTGAATATTAAACCCATTTATGTTTATATCATTTTTGGCGGACCCCAACTCTTATTAACTACGAGCTTTTAAAAGCGTGTGCTCCTATGAGAGGAGGGGGTCTGGATTAACCACCAACATGGCTAATGTCAAAAAAGGTAATTCAATACCAACTGACTCTCCACAAAACTAGGCATTGCAGAGCGACCCCTTATCAGACTCTAAACTGAAACGTAGGATACAGAAGTTTTGCCCATATTATATTATACGGCCCATTGTTTTGTCCCGCCAACCCATTTAGGTGACTTGCCATTTGGTCTTATCCCAAGTGGACTAATAGCATTTTTTCGAACTCCAATTGGTCTAATACAATTTAGTCTAAGACACCAATTTAGGCTAAAACCATTTAGTCTAAAAGCCATGATAGTCTAATATCATCTGTCTAAAACTCCCATATGTCTAAATCCATATCGTCTATAAAACGGATTAGTCTAATGCCAATTGGTCTAATACCAATCTGGTCTAATATGCATTGGTATAATATCCATCTGGTCTATTCCATTCGGAGTCTAAAACCATTTGGTTTAATATCCATGTGGTCTAAAACCCATTTGGTCTATACCATTTGTCGAATATCCATTTGGTCTAAACCGTATAGTGGTCTAATATCCATGTGTTCTAATATTCATCTAGTCTAATATTTCCATTTGGTAATACCCAATTTGGTCTAATGCCATTTGGTAATATCCATTTGGTCTAATGTTCATACGGTCTAATATCATGGTCTAATATTTATATTCCATGATATTTATGGCTGAATCAGAAGGTCAAGATTTTTGGAAAGAACGCAAGAAAAAGTAAGAAAAGGAAAATAAGTGCATTATGACGGTTTTTAACGCATGTCTCATGTTCATATGCGACACCCACCCCCAGACAGTAGTATGTCAGAGTAGGGACATTCCTTCTATAAATGATAGGCTTTGAACTGACTACATGTGTCATCGAAACGTTGCCGAACGTTCCATGTCAGTTTTGTGGTCTTTGTCGTGGTGCAATTCTTGTATGACAAAAAATGGGGTGCATTCTGCTTAGGTTAGTTTGTCTTAATCTTGTGCCCCACATCAAGTCGGATGAAGGGGAGGAGCAGGGAGAAGTGGGTAGAAGGGGCTTCCGTATGCTACTAGTTTCATTTTTTCCTGACGTACTTCGCTTTTTTTCCCCTTGCTCCTTCCATTGCTACTTCTTTCCCACCACTCTGACTATCCTCTCTACGTTCTAACATGTGCATCCCTATGCTGTTCTTCCGCTCGTAACTCCTCTGTATTTTTCTTCAGTTCGTTTTTGATCCCCGCTCCTTCCTTCTTTCGCGTTGTTTTTCATTCTACTTTAAATTCCTCTACGTCATACTTTGTGTTTGTATGGTACCATGACCGTAGGGAGCACATACTTTGCCGGCCCTAAAAACACAATGCAAAAATGGGACAAATGTGAAATTCACAACGTCTAAGTAAAATGGTCGTAACGTTAACTATATACATGGTGAGTAAGAAAAAACGGCCCCTATCTTATATCTTTTAGAAGCATGTATCTATCTATATCTCCCGGGAGGGGCATGAACGAATAATTGAAGAGGAAAGAGAAAAGTCGGAAAACTCGGTTGTTCTCGAACCGGGGGGCCCCCTCCCATGACCGGGGATAGCACGATTACAGCGGTGTGCCAGCGATATCGTGCCCGTATGTCTTCGTTCGATGACATCATGCTCCTTCGAGACTTTGTGCATTTTCTCACTCAGTGCATGGGGTTTTTGGTGTTTGTGGCGTTGGGGTAGTGGTCGGAAAAAAATTAATTGAAACGCCTTTTAAAAAGTTATCGTGTATGGCATATTTTGGTCCTCACAAATAAAGATAACACTGCGATACATTTTCTGAACTAAACTATGCTATCAAGAGGTTTCGCCATTTGAGTGCAACAAAGTAGTCAAACTGACATTTTTGGCGAAATGGAGTTATTTATATAAATATAAAAAAGGAGGTCATTACGCTTAATTTGAAATACAGTTCAGGTGGACAGTCTCCATATATTGCGAGTTATTACGCTAAAATAGGCCTATCTAGGTGTAGATCCGAATTTTGTAGGGATAATAGGGGTCATAACGGAAGCCAAGGACAATGGAGTTCAAGAAGAAAGGGACAGGGGCAATGGGTCAAGTACAGGGGGACAGGGACAAAGTGGTTAAGAATCCAGGGGGGAAGGGACAATGGGGTCAGCGGGCAAAGAAACTGGGGACAGAGAAATGGGGTCAGAACTGGGAACAAGACCCATGGGGATAAGAACGGGGGAGGACCATGGAGTCTTGAAAATTGGGGAAAGGGACAAGGGGGAGATGAACAATGGAGAACAGGGACAATTGGGGTTAAGGGTAAGAACAATGAGGGCAGGCACAATTGGATCAAAAAACAATAGGGACAACAAGGTAATTCTGGTCAAGATAATGAGAGAACTGGGACAATGGTGTTGGTTCCAGAAGGGACAGGGACAATGGCGTCATGAACAACGGGGACTGGGACAAAGGGTCATGGGGACAGGAGAAGGGTTCATGTGCAGTGGGTCATGAACAATAGAGCAATAACGGGGACAGGGACAATGGTGACATGAACAATGAGAGGACGGGGAACAATGGGGTAATTGAACAATGGGGACAGGGATAAGAGTAATGAACGGGGGACAGGGACAATGGGACAGGGACAATAGGTCAAGAACAAGGGACACTGGGGTCATGAACAATGAGGTGGCACGGACAATGGGGTAATGAACAATGGAGGGACAGGTATAATGGAGTCATGAACAGGGGACAGGGACAATGGGGTCAAGAATAGGGGGGACATGACAGGGGTACAGGGACAATGGGGTCTTCCCAACTTTCTCTCCCAAGACGTTATAACCAAAACCGGCGATCTAATGATCAATCACTGATTCACTACCCCATGAACAAGGGGACAGGGACAATGGGGTTAAATAGGTTTCAGAAGATGGGGGACAGGGACAATGGGGCCATGAATGGGGGACAGGGACAATAGAATCAAGAAGAGGGGAAGGGACAATGGGATCGAGAACAGGGGGAAGAGACCTACGAAAAATACAAATCGTTTTAATTTCCAAACGTTCGGCAAATCGTCCCTTCTTCGCCCTACTTGGTGGGCGTGGGGGGGGGGTTTTCAAATGGGACCTGGGACAATGGGGTCAAAAGAGGGGCCAGGGAAACGGGGTAAAGAACAGGGGAACAGGGATAATGGGGTTAATGGGGTCAAGAAGTGGGTGGACATGGCCCTCCCCCCTGTTCGTGACACTCTTGACCCAATGTCCCTGTCCCATGTCCATGTCCCATTTGTCCCTGTTCCCGTTCTTTCACCCACTGCCCCTGTCCTCAGTAATCCTGACCAGATTGGCCCCATTGTCCAACTGTTCACCCCATGTTCTTAACCTCAGTTAGCATGTCCCCTTTTTCTTGACTCGACCCCCATTGTCCCTGCCCCTGGTCATTGTTATTTAGAACTGGACCCATTGTCACCTGTCCCTTTCATTTGTTTTGTTTTTGTTCTTGCCCTAACCCAATTTTTTCTGTAAAAAATTGTTTAAGGACAACAACAAATAAGGGGGATAGGTCCGTGACAAAACGTGTGTCAGAGGGACCCATCTAAAAAGGGGCATTAAGAAGAAGAGGCGGAGGAAAAAAGGGGGAGGCGGGAGAACATAATGTTTGCTGGACCAGGAAAGAAAGGGAAAAATTGGACCACCGGGGAATAATAAGTGGAGGAACATATTGACAACATTAATTCTCCACCTGTAAGGACCCTATTGTACTTTCCCCAAGTTCTTGACTCATTTGGTCCATGCCAACCCTGGACTGTACACTTTGTCATTGTCCCTCATTATTATGACCCATTGTCCTGTCCCATTGTTCATGACCACATTCGCCCTGTCCCCAGTTTCTGGACCCCATTGTTCTATCTCCCCCTGGTCTGACCCCTGTGTTTTGAAGTCTTGCCTAATTGATCCCATATTACCTGTCCGCATTTCTTGACCCCGTTATCCTGTCCCCTGTTCTTGACCCGAATTCAACCCCGTCCCACGTTCTTGACCCCGTTGTCCCTGGCCCCATGTCTTGATCCATTTTGTATCGCTTGCAAGGATTGCAGGAAGCGACACCTACCAGTCCTGAATTCTGTCTTCCAGTGTGTCCGGGTGCCTGTCTTGTGTATTCCCAAGGTTAGTTTTTTTTTTTTTTCGGAAAAAGTTGAGCATGCGAGAACTAGAGTCCAATTGCCTACAGAGAAAAATAGGCACAGTGTAACCTGTCAATAAATATTCATTTGTGGTCTACTCACTAGGCAATCAAACAAGCTTTAGAACAGACACCCCACATGAATGCATGTACTTCTATTTCAGGCATGATAGAAAGCCGATGTGGAATCCAAATTTATGAACAAAGTGTGACTTTTATTAAAACCACTTGACTTTTTCTGCCGCATCACATTACTGTCGTATTACGTATTTGAGGTTTTTGCGAAATTCCGCGTACTTACTTAGTTCATCGAGGTCTTGCAATCCACAGAGTTCAAAATGTGAGGATGCCGAATTATTAGTTTATAATTACCCGATGTTGTACATTTTCTGAAAATCATATATTCCGAATTTCACAGACTGTCGTATTTAAAGTCGCCAAGTAATTTACACGTGTTTGATATAGGCGTTCTATTGCGATCCTAAAAGTAAAGGATTTCACATACAGACCTATTTTGACGTATTTCATCGTTATTCGTAAACAAGCTTTTCACATATAGTGATCTATTTTACAAACATTGAAAAACACGCGTGTAATATGCGTGTATTTGCAATAACATTTATTGTGATTTCCATACAGACTTATAACTTTGTAAGCTAAATTAAGATAATATAATTGCAGTTGTAAGGTGGATTTTGGTTACTATGGACTTTACAAATGTTTCTTCAACACAGTAAAGTCTAGTGTTCTTGTATGCTCGTTTTAACCGTATCGACATGAAAATGTCGCGGTAGATTTTGAATTGCGATTTTCTCGGAACACGTGTTTTGTAAATACGACATTATGTGATGTGGGCCGGGACGAATTCATATATGACGACCTTTCCTGGTTAGGCCGACTTCTTAGATTCTGAGACACAAAATATCACCCTTATTGTCCCTTTCCCCCAGTCCTTACTCCATTGTCCCTGCCAACCTGTAGTTGACCCCCGTCCCTATCCCCCCGTTCTTGACCCAATTGGTCCCTGTTCCCAGTTCTTGATCCATTTTACCCCATGTACTGTCGCATGATTGACCGGTCCCTGTTCCTTGACCCCTTGACCTGCCCCATTCGTCTTGACCCTATTGTCCTGTCCCCCATTGTTCATGCCCCCATTCTCCATGTCCCCATTGTTCTTGACCCATTGTCCCTGTACACCCCATTTTCCCTTCTAACTGTTAATGACCACATCTGTCTTAAATCTGTTCTTGACCATTGTCCCTGTCCCCCTGGTCTTGACCCATTGTCCCTGTCCCCTGTCTTGACCTATTGCTCTTCCCCTGTTCTGACCCCGTTGTCACTGTCCATCTTACACATTGTCCCTTCCCCAGTTCATGACCCCATTGTTCCCCGTACCATAAGTTCATTGACCCCAATTCTCTATGTTCACCTGTTCTTATCCATTTCTATCTACCCCCCCCCCACCCCCCCCCCATGTTCATTACCCCATTTGCCCTCGTCCCTCAAGTCATGACCCCATTTCCCTATCCCCAGTTCTTGAACCATTTTCCCTGTCCCTCAATTCTTAATCACATGACCACATGTCCCTGTTCCCCACTTCTTGACCCATTGTCCTGTCCCCCAATATCATGAACCTATGTCCCCCAGTTTTCGGACCCCATCCGTCCCCCTTGTCTTGAACCCATTGTCCATGACCACTTTTTCCCCTTTTTCTGTCCCCCTGGTTTTAACTCATGTCCCTGTCTCCTCTCTCTTTACCCCATTGCCCCTTTCCATTTCTTCTGAACCCCTTATCCTTGCCCCCATTCATGACCCCCTATTATCTCTGTCCCTTGTGTTCATTGACCCCCATTTCCTGTCCCCCGCTTTTCATGACCTCATTGTCCCCTGTCCCATTGAGCTTGACCATTGTCCCAGTCCCCCACATGGAACCGTCAGGTAAGTCCCATTCAATTATCTCGTCCTAGAAGTCTTCAATTTCCTAACTCGACATGTAAGTTCCCCCCCCCCCCCCAATTACTAATCCGTTTGTAAGATTTAGTAATTCTTTTGGAAACGGATTCAATCCGTTTGAACGATTTAGTAATTCCGTTGTTGAAACGTCATTACTGTCCGTTTGAACGATTTAGTACTTCGTTTGAACAATTTTATTCTTTTGAAACGGATTAGTAATTCGTTTAACGGAGTAGATTCCGTTTGAAGAGTACTTAATTCGTTGAAACGGATTACTAATCCTTTGAACGGATTAATATTCGTTAAAACGGATTACTATTTGTTTTAAACGGATTACTAATCGTTTGAACGGATTTTGAACGGATTACTACTTCGTTTAAACGGATTTGACCGGATTACTAATTCGGTTTGAATGGATTACGAATTGTTTGAACGGATTACTAATCCGTTTGAACAGTTTTTAAGTAATTCGTTTAACGGCATTACTAATCCGTTTGACGATTTAGTAATTCGTTTGAACAATTTAGTAATTCGTTGAACAATTAGTAATTCGTTTGAACGGATGACTAATGCCATTTGAACGGTTGGTATTCGTTGAACGATTTAGCGAAATATTTTTTTCTTTACGGTGTCCCCTTAGGGCCTCCGTAAATAATCAGCTCAAACTCAAAATAAAAATGCAGAAATAATCGTACTTGGGTAAATTATACATATCACTGAAATCTTGAAAATTTGCGAATTTTTTTTTCTACTTCCCTCACAAAAAGGCAGCCCATGTGTATTTTCATTAAAAAATTTCAGGGCTAACGTTGGGTGTAAATATAAAATTTTATGTGAAACGACAGAATTTGGATAGTATTTAAAATTAATGTTCTTGGTCTTCATTTTGTGTAACACTCCTGATCATGTATTTTTTTTTTATCCCTTGCTCACATGTGTGGACTAGTGCAATTACTTTTTCTTTTAATTGATTTTTAAATTGCACAAACCTTAAAGGCATGAAAATATAAATAAACTTCTCTGTGTATGAACACAAAACCTTTTAACACTTCGTTGACACTCCTGACACCCAAGGTTTGCTGACTTTGGCCCACCCTACATGAAGTTGGGATAACAACAATTTGCATTGTTGTTTTTTTTGTCCAATAGTTTGGGCTAATGACCGCTGTAGCTGGAGGGAACTTGTGTCGCCTGCCTCTGCTGCAGCAGAAATGATTATGATGTTGAGGATGGCATACTGACATATGCATTGGCAGATATTTTTTTTCATATTATAAATCAATGTGAAGATCAATTATTTTGGGTTTCACATTCAAATGGATATAACCAAATGGGTATTAGACATAAGATATAGACCAGGTGACATTAGACCAAATGGGTATTAACCAATGGGTATTAGATTAAAATGTATCTTAGACCAAATGGATATTAGACCAATTGGGTATTAGACTAGATGGATCTTAGAATCACCTGGCTATTAGACCAATTGGGTAATTATACTCAATGATTTTGACCAAATGATATATAGACCTAAATGGAGTTAGAACCAATGTAATTAGACCAAATGGGTATTAGACTAGATGGGCATTAGACCAAATGTGGAATATTAGACATTCTGGTTGTTAGATAAATTGGGAGTTAGGATAAATGGCTATTAGACGAATTGGTATTAGACAATTATGGGTTTAGACCAATGGAGTTAGACAATGGATATTTTTCGGGACCCAAATGGGATTAGGAACAACTGGCCATTAAAACCAAACATCACGTGCCGGCGAAGGATAACTTTATTCGTTTTGAATATTGGGGGGGGGATATTGGGCCGTAAAACACGAATGCCCAGAAGGTTGCATTGGCACAATTTTACCAGAAGATCAGCTTGAATCTTTAAGATTTATGTAGATGAAGGATGATACTGTTAGCAACCGAACAGCCCGGACTCCATTTTTTTTGGACAGCCGTCTTTCTCGCAGTTTTATTCCCTATTCTTAAACCATTTAATGCCACACACTTACATACTTAGTAACTGGCCCGTATCGTAAGAATATATTACTAGGGTTTTTCTTTGTATTAAAGCAGCTTTATACTTACAAAGGTGCTCCTTAATTATCAATTGAAAAAATGCATTTTGGCATTCTCTTATTGAACTGGGAGATTCATGTTACACACTGCCTGATTATTTCAAAAAATTTGTAGTTAATGCTCAATTTCTTTTTAAGAATATATTGGGATGCTTTTCAAGGATATTTGCTCTAAACAGCTTGCTATTTCGCGATGACAGAATTAATGAAAATAGTGTCGGGCCTTAGTACCAAAAATAATTACTGTTATTCCCATTACAAATTTCAACATTAAAAATCCTTGTAACTAGCTTTAAATTCAACCAAAAAGTTCTTAGAAAGTCTTTACTTGGATTGGGCAGCATCTGTACCATATAACCTTATTTTGGGCAGAACTAGTAGGATTTTACAACTACAACATTTCCCAAAACTTTTAAATTTCGTTTTTTACAAGATAATAACAGATTCTTCGTCGATCTGAATGATTTGTCATAATTATTTTTACCATATCGTCGAGATTTGTGCTCAACACCTAAAAAGTATAATCTACCATCAAATTCCAAGTTAACTTAAGATTCTTACAAATTTTTACCTTTCTAGCTTTCCATGACCCAATCCAAAACTGCAACTGTTTTATCAATATTAATTTTCAAGCCAGAAATTTCCCGGAACAATTCAAGCGTTTTAACACTTAAGTGATCGGGGGGGGGGGTCTTATGAGCCCCAAAAATCTGTTTTCGCGCTGGTCGCTTTACGAGTGGGATTTTGCGCTTTTTTGTAATTGTCTGGCTTTTAAATGCGCTTCTTTTCCTACAAAAAAATTAAAATCGGCCAAGCCGTTAATTACTTCATTAGTGGAGGTCCCATGGACCCCCCCTTGGGCAATAATGGAAGTCATCTGAGAATATTTTTTTTAAAATCAAAGAACCAAAGCGATTTTTTTCTGATATAAGTTCACACATACATGTAAGTAAACAATTATTAGTAACATTAAAAATAATAACCTTTCATGTGCTGATAACAAACAATTTCATCGTGGACGTTGCTAAACCGTTACTGTACAAACTATATGGGAAAATGACGTTTATTTTGCAACACCCGTACAAAATACAGGATTCCCTAAAACTGCTGGTTTTGTCTTAAATATATGTAATTTGGGTCTTCTAGAATAGATATCAACATAAAATAAGTTTTCAAAATGTTTGATGTAAGGCTCATTTAAATTTTCCGTCTTATTGCCCAATTTTCGCGTGTTTTGCCCTTCTAGATTATCAGATTCAATTTTAGTAATTTAAGGAACATTATGTATAGTCATCAATGTTTAAATTATCTGGTTTATAATTTTCCTTATATAATTTTTCATAGAAAGAAACAACTTCCCTTTCAATATCTTCTTGAGAGGTATTAATAGCGATCAATAGAGTTATCACTTTTGATTAACTTGGTCATTTGTTTATTCATGCAATTTCTCTTTTCGAGGTTAAGAAATTATTTTGTAGGCTTTTCTCCTTTTTCTATCCATTAAGCTTTTCTGACAGAAAAAATCTTAACCTTTTTGCTTCAATTTTTTTCAAATTCATTTTTGCTTCATTTAAATGATCCAATATCGTTTGCCAGGGGGGATTATTTATAACATGAGCAAACTAAAAAAAAATAAATAATACTAGCATTACTAGAAATAATAATATTACTCCATTTAAAAACAATTACTACAAAGTAATTGACAAACTATTAGATAGTAATTATAAAACTAAAATAATCCTATAAATACTAAAAATAAGGTAGTATTAAAGGGGTAATTAATATTAGTTCATATTGAGTGTGTTTCACCCTCTTTGAGTTAGTGTAACAAATAAAGGTCTCTCCGGTATTTATTTTGTCACAAAAGACGAAAATGAAGATAGCTCTTTCTTCTACTAAATCCTCGATTTATTTCCCTTTAATAACTTCCTCACCCCCAAAAAAACAAAAATAAAAACTGAGCAATAATCAGTATCCCACCATCCAGAAACCATTTCATTTTGTACGGCTACGGAATACTGCAGCTGTATACGGCTAGCTCCCTTTTCTAAAATAATCATACCTGCAGGCCTACCTAGATGAGTAGATCTTAGTACATCGATGATACCAGAAACCATCGCCATCAAACGTTTACATGTGTGTCCATGTTTTTACTCACCTTTGATTTTGCCACCAATGCTGCAGCTGCTATTCCAGAAGCAAAGGCAGCCAGGAGCACTACGATCTCAACAATTGATACCACCATCGGTATAGTCGACATTTTGAAAATATGATTCGTACTGATATCTCTTCCAAAGGAAAACAGACACTCATATAACGTAGATAAATGGATAAGATCGGTGTACTTAATTTTACAAGGTATGACCTGAAAGCGGGATACCCTTGTCTGACGCCAAACGCGGATGCCCACGATGTACTTTTAGTTTCGGTATTACAGCTTCTTGTAACATATCGTTGGGTCGCTGGGAATTACAGAATATCGTCACGCAAGCTGGCCCAGCTGGAAACGTCTTAAAGGTCCCAGGAACATGTTCTAAGGATGTGGGGTTTTTATTTTGGATTAGTATAATTTTATTTATTTTCATTCCTAAAAAATAATTCTCATTTGTGAAATGCTTGCTAGAATAACCTTTTTCTAAATAAATTAAATATAATAGCAAATTTTGAAAAATAAAGAACGCCCCAACTGCATTGAGCAGTGGAAATGTAACTTTTGCTTGTTTGGGGGATCTGTAGCCATTATCACAGCGACAAAAGTATAGAAACCATAACCGAGTAGTGCTAACAGAACAAAAACAAATTCTGGGAATGAGATAAAGGTTTCTTTGATCAAAGGTCATTTGACCCATTTTGCGTAGATTTTCCATGCAATGCACTTCAGGAAAAGAGCAGTGCAATATAAGTATAGGGGAATAAAGTAAGCGCCCGTTTACAAATAAACTTGACCAATAATCTTTATCAATTTTAACATACGGGTGCCTACATGTATCGGATGATTCGTGCAAAGTGACGTAGTGTCAATGGGTATTACAGCACATTATCAAAACCAAAATTGTATCCAAGTGAAACTGGTGTACAATGCACCGTCTAACATGATATTCAAACATATATAGTAAACATCTACAAATGTAACCATTTGAGTTTTTTTTTATTTTGGACATCTTTTAATCATAGTATTCTATAAGTAATTCGCCGCATATAAGTATTCCATTTTTTCGTTCATTCCCATGTCCCAGAAACGTTTAACTGCAAACACTTCGATTTTTACCATAAACCCCATTGCAGTGGCTTACGATTTCTGACAGATTTAGTCCATATGGTGTTTGAGTCCATCCCACAATGCACTACTTTAGTAATTCAAGTCATGTGATCTCACAAAAATCCTATTCTATTCTAACACATACAACCCTGACTTTTCACTCATTCTCCGCCAACAAAGCTCTTGTCCTCAGGTAATTTTAATATAGCATGTATACATGTTTTTGTGCTTTACACGCCTCAACATTGGTTAAATGGTTTAAAAAAAATCTGGAGTCAAACGCCTACTGGTCTGGGCGGTAATGTCTCAGACTCACAACGGTAAGGGAGTGTTCATTATTTACGCCAGGGGGGTGATGGAGGATTTCCGTCCTTTTTAAGTTGTTTTTTTCAAGCCCCCCCCATCTCAAGTTTCTAAAAATTCATGTCCCCCCCCCCTGACTAGTAGAAAAAATTTCAATCCCCCCCCCCCCCCCCTTGCATATTTTTAAATTATACACAATTCATAAAGTGGTCAATATCACAGACATCTTTTAAGGGCAAGCGAGAGTGGGGGGGAAAATTTTTTTTTTTTGCTTCCCTTAATGCATTGAAGGAGAATGATTTTTAACTCTTTTAAGATAATTTGATTAAGGTACATTGCAGTAGTAGATTAATATTGCTCCCTGAAGTCGTCATGAGATCTTTTTTTGGAGAATAACACCTCTTTTTTTAAAAAGGCAATATCAACAATGCATTACATATTCGTTGATGACGTCTTTTTACTAGATTCGTTACTGACTGTCAATACCAATGGTAGATATCAATGATATTGAGGGGCCTTATAGTGTTAGACGGTCCTATCCTAATCTGCATTTTTACCCAATGATCCTACAAAACTCGTCACTGTTAGCAAATTGGGTCCACCAAAAGGGCCTGGCGGTTTTGTCCGGTGCTCTACAAGTATTCAATTGAAATGAAAATGGGTTTTTATTTCATAAGAGGAACTGTGTCCTGCATAGTTCCTTATAAATTTTTCACAGATGAATGCGTAGGTAATGGATGTGGTGCCCAAGAAAAGATGTTAAGGTGGTGCCCGAGCGCGTAGCTGCGAGCAATAATGGGTGGGGGACAGGGCCCCTTTGGGGGCCATGGCGGGGGGTCCAGGGGAATGACCCTGGAAGCGCTTGTTGTTTAGCATTTGTGTGCCTTCAGAGAGCTCTAAGTTATATCATTATAGTGAAGGAGATAATTATTTTTTTAAATTATAATATTGTTGTAACTTAGGCAAAACGATCTCTTTTCAGTGACCTAGCGGGGTCTTCTCGTTATTCCGAGGTTTCATTGTTCCGAAGGTTGTTATTCCGAAGGTTCCTTTTTCGATCCACGAGTTGTTGCATTCGCTTTCGAATATTGAATAAGGTTCTGTATTCCGAAAACAGGGTTCGCTATTCAGAATCTTAAAAAAAGGGGTCACTATTCCGATTTTAAAAAGGTTACTATATTCCGAACTTCTTAAAAAGGGTTCGCTATTCGAAATCTCAAATGAGGTTCGTTATTCCGAATACTAAACGGGGTCAGTATTCCGCATATTGAAAAGGGTTTCGGTATTCCGAACCAAATACCGTGTTAGTTATCCGAATTCAAAAGAGGTTCGCTTCCGAAATTTGTTTTTCACATTATTGCAAGGAATTAGCTAGAGTCTTTTACTTAAAAATATATGTCTTAACACTTTTATTTGTATTGCCACTTGGACTGGATGCAAGTTTGAGTAGATGGAAATGGAGGCCATGATCTAATTTTATATATCAGCCTACCAAAAAATAATGTGTACCACATAAAACATGTCCGAATTACCGAATTCGATTGGTTGTCATCACCAAACAAAAACAGAGAGTTTTTTTTCCAAAAGTGAAAATAAAAAAAACGAATACATCATTAAGTAGTGGTGCTTATTTTCTTGGCATCATCGGCTTCAAAGCATCCATATAATTCATCATATTGCATTACTCTAATGTGAAAAACAACATTCGGAATAGCGAACCTCTTTTGAAATTCGGGAATAACGAACACGGTATTGGTTTCGGAATACCGAACCTTTTCAATATTCGGAATAACGAACCTTTTTTGAGATTCGGAATTGCGAAGCCTTTTAGTATCGGAATAGGAACCCTATTAAGATTCGAATAGCCGGCAACCCCTTTTTCTTTGAACTTCGGGAATAGCGAACCTTTTTAAGATTCGGGAAATAGAACCTTCGGGAATAACGAACCGTCGGAATAACGACCTTCGGAATATCGAGGAAACTGCACTGTATCGTTGGTTCTTGACAAGAGAAGATGTAAGGCTTTGATGTTGTGAGTCACGTAAACATACATGTAGGTGGTTGTTGGTCGAGGAATATTGTACATTTCCTTTTCACGTAATGAAGATTAATCCAAACAAGCAATTGGAAAAAAAGTTGGTAGAGAAGATGTTAAATTGGTGTCCTAAGCAACATAGCGCGGAGCAATATGAGTGGGGTACAGGCCCCAGTTTTGGGGCCCCTGACGGGGGTTCCAGGGGGCTGGGCCCCCGGAAGGCTTCTTTGGGTTTTATCATGATTGAGTGCCTTTACAGATAGCTCTCGTATATTTTCCCTTTCAAAAAAAAAATTATCTTGAAGCAGATGAAGCTATTTTTGAAATATAATAGGTTGGCGTACTTAGGCAAAATGATCACTTTTCAGGATGAGCAGTGTGGGAGCACTGTCACTGATAGATCTTTGACATTGTGAGGCACGTATAAACATATAGGTGGTGTGGGAAAGGGATATGGAAAGTCCTTCTCAAGTAATTAAGATCAAAACAAGCAATTGGAAAAGTTGGTAGTAATGGCCTAATTTAAGATGCTAGTATGATGATGATGATCATAATACACATTTTTATCATATCGGAATGAAATTTGGGTGTGTACGGATTGTAAAATCTGCCAAACCTAGGATGGAGATTCTCAAATGGGATACTTTTAACCGTGATACCTATATTGTGAGAGCATACCCGGAAAATCATATTATATCACCTTTTATTTTTAATGCTCTTATTTTAATTTTATCTAGCCATACTGGGTGAGCATGAATTCCGGCATGGATACAAAATATACAGCTATTAAAAGTATGATAAAAGTGAGCTGTTTTACATCACACGGCATAGCAAAAGAGGAAATGATACATGTTTAGTTTGTACATTGAAGATCATTTAAAATCCTAATAATATCATCACAAAATTAGACATTAATTTTCATATTCAAATTAAAAATTCCCAGTTGTGCCATGTGATATCAAAATGTACCATTCATTTTGTTATATGCTCCACTTTTCTGATTAAACTTTTAACAATATTATTTTCTCAAATTTTATTTGAGAAAGATTTCTCACGGAAAGGATTTTGTTTTTTCCTATAAAAGAGAGAACGGGGAATACC
>JAMKCH010025508.1:0-19638 GCA_023653785.1 Ophioderma brevispina | reverse complement strand
TCGCATCGCAATTGGCGTGTTTTCTAAAAACCAACAATGGTGAAAGTGGTGGTACTTAAAGATGTCCTTCTTAATATAAACCATATGTAAACACAAACTGCAAATATTGAACATGTTCTTTAAACTTGAGCATGTTTTCTAAACAGCAAGCAAGGGTGAATTGAATCGTTCTCAACCCGCATTTACAATATTTTCTAAACATAATTAACTCTCATTGCAATTATGATCCTTACAAAACTCCATTATATCATTCTTTAGAAAACAAAATTCAATTTTAATGATCCTTCTAAGTCGAACCACTCTCAACGTTTCCAAAACAAGTAAGGATAAAGTTGAATCGTTCTTTAACCCGGAATTAAAATGTACGCAATGAAAATGTTTGCTAAACATAGTTTAATCGCATCGCAATTGATATCGGTATTTCTAAATACCAATACCCAAAGGTGGGTCGTTCTTTAAACACAAATTCTTAACATTTAACATGTTTTGTAAACTCAATTAACGTGTTTTCTACACTCTTCTTGACTTCTTGACAAAGTTACCAGGTTTTCTTTCTGGTCAAAATTTAGAATATTTGGAAACAAAAATTAAATTTAATGACCCTTCTTAGTTGAATCATTCCTAACGTGTTTCCAAAACAAGCATGGGTGAAGTTGAATCGTTCTTTAACCCGCAATTAAAATATTTTCTAAACATACATTTACTCGCATCGTAAACTCCATTATTATCCTCCTTTAGAAAACCAGTTACCAGGTTTTCTAGTCAAAATTTAGAATATTTGGAACCCGTTCTTTAGAAAACAAATACTCAATCATGAATAAAACACACAAGGGTGAAGGTAAAACAAAGATTCAATATAAGGATCCTTCTAAGTAGAATCATTCTTAACGTGTTTCCAAAACAAGCAAGGGTGAAGTTGAATCGTTCTTTAACCCGCAAATAAAATGTTTACAAGGGTGAAGATGGGTCGTTCTTTAAAGATATCCTTCTTAATATTCTTCTCATTCTTTAGAAAATAAATGCTCAAATATGATCCTTACAAAAAAATCCATTATTATCCTCTAGAAAACAAAGATTTATTGTTCCTTCTAAGTTGCATCATTCTTAACGGGTTTCAAAAACAAGCAAGGGTGAAGTTGAAGCGTTCTTTTAACCCATAATTTAAAATGTCTTCTAACCGTTCTTTACTCGCATCGCAGTTGAATCGTTCTTCAACCCGCAAATAAAATGTTTACAAGGGTGAAGATGGGTCGTTCTTTAAAGATATCCTTCTTAATATTCTTCTCATTCTTCAGAAAACAAATGCTCAAATATGATCCTTACAAAAAACTCCATTATTATCCTCTAGAAAACAAAGATTTATTGTTCCTTCTAAGTTGCATCATTCTTAACGGGTTTCCAAAACAAGCCAGGGTGAAGTTGAAGCGTTCTTTTAACCCGCAATTAAAATGTCTTCTAACCATTCTTTACTCGCATCGCAGTTTAATCGTTCTTCAACCCGCAATTAAAATATTTTCTAAACATAATTTACTCGCATCGCAAACTCCATGATTATCCTTCTTTAGAAAAACAAAGATTCAATTTAATGACCATTCTAAGTTGTTGCCTACAAAATCTGGAGCTTCGCGCTGTCTCCGCATCCGACTTTTTTAATTTCGCGCTGTCGCCGCTGCCAATCATTCTTAATGTGTTTCCAAAACAAGCAAGGGTGAAGTTGAATCGTTCTTTAACCTGCAAATAAAATGTTTACAAGGGTGAAGATTGGTCGTTCTTTAAAGATATCCTTCTTAATATAAACCGTATGTAAACACAAACTGCAAATATTGAACATGTTTTTTAAACATTGAGCATGTTTTCTACATGTACACAGCAAGTAAGGGTGGAGTTGAATCGTTCTTTAACCCGCAATTAAAATGTTTCTAAACATAATTTACTGGCATCGCAATTGACATGTTTTCTAAAAACCAATAAAGGTGAAGATGTGTCGTTCTTTAAAGATATCCTTCTTAATATAAACCATATGTAATCACATACTGTAGATATTGAACATGTTTTGTAAACATTGAGCATGTTTTCTAAACAAAGGTGAAGATGGGTCGTTCTTCAAAGATTCAATTCAATGATCCTTCTAAGTTGAATCATTCTTAACGTGTTTCCCAAACAAGCAAGGGTGAAGTTCTTTAACCCGTAAATAAACTGTTTACAAGGGTAAAGATGGGTCGTTCTTTAAAGATATCCTTCTTAATGTAAACCATATGTAATGATAAACTGTAAACATTGAGCATATTTTCTAAACAAGGGTGAACCTGGATGGGTCGTTCTTCAAAGATTCAATTCGCCGAAGTCACTTAATACATGGGGTTTGGATGAAGTCCTATCTATCAAGAATTCTATCAAAACTTTATATACTTCAATCTGGTCATCCCCCTTTAATACCAAAATGCAAGAACAGAATATCGTGATTTAGCCCCAAATACACCTGGATATGGAAATAAGCCTTCGCAGCTATTTGTGATACTCCTATAATTTACTTAACAAACAGCTCCTTAAATGATTTTATTGCGTACATATCAATGGTGATATTACTATAAAGTAAATAAAATAAACAAATTAAAAAAAGTAAAAAATTTTTTATATAATTACCATTCCTTTGAATCGAATGGATAATTCCAATTAGTCCTAGTCGTCAAAACTTGTACATGGCTAGACATCAGTCGCTTTAGCCGCTGTCGCCGCTGTTGCCTGCTTCGCGCTGTAGCCGCATCCGACTTTAAAAAAGGTCCACTTTCCCGCCGTCGACTCATTGCCACTTTTCATAAAGGTGGAATTCGCGCAAAAGTTGGGGGAAGGGGTCCCAAACCCTTTTAGTCCTCTGATTAAATGACCCAGTGTTTTTAGAAATAATATCGCGCTGTTGCCGCTGTCGCCGCTGTTCCTGTAAAATTAAGTTTTCGCGCTGATGCCAGCATCCGCCTATTTAAACAGGTAGAGGTAGGTGTTAGGTAGGGGCAAAACCCCTTCCTTAGTCCTCTGATAAAATAATCAAACAACATACATTCTCGTGTTGCCGCTGTTCGCCGCTATTGATTGCCTGTAAAGTCTGGAGCTTCGCGCTGTCGCCCCGCTGCCAATTTTTAAACATAATGAGGTGGGTCCAACCCCCATTTCTGCTGCCTTTGATACCAATGACTCACGGGCTAGAACAACAATCATTAGCGTTTTTGCCGCTTTCGCCGCCGTTGCCTACCAAATCTGGCGCTTCGCCTCTGTCGCCGCATCCGACTTTTTTAAGGTCAATTTCGCGCTTGACGCCGCGGCTGCCAACTTTTCATAAGGTTGAACTTCGCGCCGTCGCCGCGCTGCCCAATTTCTAAACAGGTAGAGGGTGGGGGTCCAAACCCCTTGCTCTTAGTCCTTCTTCTAAAAAATGATCACTGGAACCAGAACACTAATCATTCCACGCTGTTTGTCCGCTGTCTGCCGTGTGCCTGTAAAATCTAGAGCTTCGCGCGCTGTAGCCGCTGCCCAATTTTTAAAGAGAAGGGGTGGGGGTCCAAACCCCCCTTCCTTAGCCTTTTGATTCAAGTGACTCAAACGGCTGAACACACTCATTAGCCGTTTTTGCCGCTGTCGCCGCTGTTGCCTACAAAAATCTGGATCTTCGCGCTGTCGCACGCATCCGACTTTTTTAAAAGGGCACTTTCGTGCGCTGTCGCCCGCCGCTGCCAACTTTCACCTACAAAGGTTGAACTTGGCGCTGTCGCCGCTGCCAATTTTTCTAAACAGCTAGCGGTTGGGGGGTCCAAACCCGTTTCCTTAGTCCTCTGATATAATGAATCAATGGACCAGTACAACAATCATTCTCGCTTTAGCCGCTGTCGCCGCTGTTGGCTGTAAAATCTGAGCTTCGCGCTGTCGCGCTGCCCAATTTTTAAAGAGAAGGTGGTGGGGTCCAAACCCCCCTCCTTACCCTTTTGTACAAAATGACTCCACTTCCTGTCATTAATCAGCTGATAGAAAAAAATACCAAGTCCCCTGTGCTTTTTGCGTGTTCCCAAGCGGTGTTGTTTGGTCAGTGCACTGACAAAAGCATATGTATAAATATAATTATTAAAATTTCAATTGTAGATTAAACTAAAAAAAAGTGGTTTGCAAAAAAAATGAGATAATGGCCATTATAAAAATTGTAGGAATGTAATCTATGCTTTGTATTGATCAATGCTTTTATTTGATCAAAATTGGGGCATACAGTTCCCGAGATATTCTCGATCAAAGTGAAGCAGTGTATGCAAAAGTTTTTGAAAAAGGCAATGAGTATAGAATTTGGCTTATGATTTTATGTTCCTCACCCTGTGATGTTAGTAAAATCTTGAGGGGAAATGTTCAAACGTTGAAACTGTAACGCTACTTTCAGGTACACTTTAATCACATTAGATTGGATATTTCGTTTGTAAGGATTATAATATTTAAAGAATATAATCTGGCATTGTGATTGTCATTGAAATTGTCATTATATAAAATTCAGATCATGTTGAATAAGCTCATTGGTTGGGTTTTAAAAGGGTTAATTGTGTCCGGTGTCCACGAGACATCGTAACGACATCTGTTGCTCTTAATTGAGCTTTATCATGATTATCAGTGCCGGAAACACTGTCAGGTTTGAGATTGTTAAGCTTCTTCAAGATTATCAGAAAACTATTATTTCATTTGCATCATTCCCATTTTGCAAATATTACACCCGAATAAGCGGCCAGGTGTAGATTAGAACAACTATTATATACATAGTGAATAAAAAAACTGTTCCTGAAAACACAACATTTGACCCGGCCCTGTGTTTACACATAACTGTGACGCAGTTGATGTTTTCATGATCTACATATTTTCGACTATTCTAATCTGAAAAAAGGAAGAATTTTTGTTGACGAAATGAGTAGATATGAAAGATTTTTCGTCTGGCTGATCCAATTTGTACCCATTCAGTTGGATTTACAAACAGTTAAAGCGGGTTTTTTAATTCCATTATTTTGTCTTAATATGGTGACAAATCGTTCTGGATCATCCGTAACAAGCTTTCATAATCTACCTCATTTCTTGTCTTCACCAAATTACGTCATTTTTCAGCATAGAAAGTAAAACTATGAAGATCATGAAAACATCAACTGCGTCACAGTTGAGTAACCGGTGCAGGGTCAAATTTGTGTTTTTTCATGCACAATTTTTGTAATTCTCTCTGTAAAATGGGTACAAACTATTTCCCGCGGTACTGGCTACGGATCGGGAAAGTGGTGTTGCGATATTTCCTGTAGCATTGGTATATTCAATTCAGAACAAATAATAGCTGTGTTAACGATCTTTTATAATTCTGTTTTGTTTTGTGTCTTTTTGTTAGTGTTTTTGTTTCATTTCAATTTTTCTTTTTTCATCTTTTTAAATTCCATTTGTTCAGTTTGGCTTACTGGAAGTATTTTTATTATCACACCGTGGATATACCAATCTAAAACTACAAAAAACTGGCCTTTGATTTGTAACTTTAAACATATTTTTTTACGATCAAAGGTCAATGCATTTATGTTTATGTGATTGCTTTCAAAAGTTGTATTGCTTAAGATAAGGATAGACTTTCAACGAACCAAACATGTATGTAAATTGTTGAAAACCAAAACCGATGATTTAATGATTTCGATTGAACAAAGGTCAGAATTTTGCTCTGAAATCGCATTATCTCCGACTATGAATACTGAAATAAAGTACGAAAAGCGCCGATAGGACCAAATGCATTATTTGCAATACAAAGTATGACAACTAATTCAATAAATAATATTAAATCGACATTTCTTTACCAACACAACCCTACCTAATTTGCAAATGTCCTTGGTAACCGTACCACGGACCTGACCTATTTGCTTTATAGGCTTAAAAGAACGGACCTGACCACACGGAAGCCGTAGTTCAGATATCTGGGTTTGAAATAGAGGAATACCTCAGATGTCCATACTGTACTAATGATAATTTTCAAATTAAAAGTTTCATTTATGACAATTGACTACCAGCGGGACTATGGGACTACTCACTTTATGAAGAAAATTATGATCATCGAAGATCAACTTATTTTCGGTGTAAAGTGGTGTTTATTGGCGAAAAACAAACTTTTTTGTGTTATTGGAGAATTTAGTTATCAGTCGGGTAATCGTATTATTTTTGGAAAAACTAATTTATTACTTGATAAAACCGAGTTTAATCGCCAATAACTAGTTTTATCAACTCCGGGATTGAAAAACTGTTTTATCATTTTGAAAACGTATTATTTCGAAAAACTTCGTTTATCAACTTCCCAACAAGGTTTTCTCTAATGCAAAACTTATTGTTTTCGGTAAAAATTATCTAATTGTGTCTGAGCTTCAGAACAACACCTTTGCCGCTAATGCTCAACTCGATGATGGCATAAAAGGTCCTCCCAAGCTGGCGCCCAACACCTATAGGGGGCCTACTGTTTCTTTTAAATCCCAGCAAATTGTCTGCAGACAATTGCACATCTCTCTCTAAATGTAAACGAGTGAAAAGTTCACTCTCCAAAAGAGTTAAACTCTTTTAAACCACTGTTCCTCACAAACATCAAGATGCAGATGGGATGTAGGTATCAAACGAAATATTTAGGTGCTTTGTGTAAAAACTTACGTGTAACGAACTTCATAATGGAGATGAGATTTAGGTGCAAGAGACATAATAGAAATGAGATTTAGATATTAAATCAATCATTCATCAGGTGTATTAAAACAAGTATTTAGTACCCTTGTGGCCCTCATATGAGCGATAGCATTGAGGTGTAAGGGACGTCGCAGATGCGATATAGGTGTAAGGGGAAGTGATAATGGAAATGTGGTTTAGGTGTAAGGGACCTCATGATGGAGATAAGAGTTTTGTGGTCCTCTTAAGAGAGATAGGGTTTAGGTTTAAAGAATTTCATAATGGAGATGGGATGTAAAGCAGCCCATAAAAATAACATGTTAGTACCGTTTTGAGCTGTTGTGCGTGCAATGACAGAACAAATGAAACAATGCATGATCGAAAAATTGTAAGAAATTGATGATTATGTGAAATGAAGAACAACCAAATGAAAATGTAAGGGTACGAGATGATCTATGTCTATGACATTACTCTCTCAATGTAAACCGAGTGGAAAGAGTGGAAAAAAAGAGTGAAAGAGTGAAATGGAGGACAACACCTTTTGCGTGGTAAAATTTCACCCTGAAATGAGTGTGAAATTGAATTGTTCACTCTAAAACGAGTGGAATATTGTCAACTTTCACTCCTTTCAGAGTGTGTTTCCACTCAAAAACGTGTTGTCCCTCATTTAACTCCCTGAAAGAGTGGAAATTCACTCTTTTACATTTAGAGAGTATAGTGTACATGTATGTTATGTTAGCAGATTATAATAAATAAAAAGCCAAAAGAAGTTAGTTGTAGTCGTCATATGACATTGGTGAGTCTGTTTAATTTACATTAAGAAACAAACCCAAGCTGTTCAACTGCACCCTTGCAGTGGTATCAAGAAAGTACAAACAATCCCACTATTATGGCACTATAACGTCATAAGGAGAATATGAACATTCTGGATTAAGATGGAAATATTTTTTTTCGATTCTACCTGCTCAAAATCAATAATTCGCTTAAAAAGGTAGTCTAATTATACTCAATACAATTTTAGAAATTTTTGTTACAATTTAACCGAAATAATAGGCATCCATCTGAGCGATCCATTTTTGTGCCTCGATCTACCCTTCAGGTAAATATGGTAAAATACAAAATACACTGCTCAGATGGAATAGAGCCTATAAGTATATAAAGGAAAGGATTTGTTGTGACCCAATACGTAAATGTACGCAATGGGTTTTCGTACGTATTGAGTTGCAACAAGGGCACTATTTGGTCCAGTTGCCCCCCGTACTGTATCATTGGGGGATACACTCGAACCACCAACCACCAACCGTTGTATGTCCATGCGGGTTGATGTTGTTGGTACCATGACCTATAGAAACAAAATAAATATCAATTTTCGTTTTAGTGGACGAACTGTTTCCAAACTGTTTGAGCCTTTTGGAACAATTTAACCTTGTATTTTGGTCTTTTTAATTGTTTCCTTTTTAGAACCCAACAAGTAATATCGGAAATGAACGAAAAGCTTGTTGCATCCTTGACCTTATCGGAGCCAGGCTGACAGCCTTAACACCACAGCTGATATAGTGTATATAGCTTAAAGGTACAACGAGAGATTTTGGGGCATCCATATATTGTGGCATTTGTAGTGATTTCATATGACCCCAACAGATGCTGACTTTGTCTTTGGCTACAGAAATGTCTTGAAAGTGAAAACAAAAGGGGTTTTTCATTTGCTTAGTTTCAATATAAAACATAGGCTGAATTTAGTATTTGCTCCTATAGTAAAAATAGAAAAATTTACCATTTTTCTTCCAAAGAAATATTCTCAGCTTTGTACTTTCCTATGGTATGGGGATGGTTCTTGATAGAAAGCTGCAGATGTACCTAAAGTGCAAAATCAGATGTTCACATTTTGGGACTGTTATGTTGAATCTACGTTACCACATACATCAAACAAGAAACAAACAAAATTCAGGAATATACACCTAGGCTTACCAAGCAATGCATCATTATATACACGTCGTTATCTCAACTTAGTCAAAAGTGTAGTCCTATAACTGAATTTGCCTTGGCCAGGGTGGACATGTTTGTAGGAATGCGTCAAATCAATGCCGTTGAATATTCACTTTGCTGGTGATCACTAAGCAATTGCATAAATAATCATTAAATGACCAAAGCGTAGTGGGTGAACAATACATAAAATACCCCGACATTATATAATGGCTATCCAATAACAAAATATATGATCGTAATTAGCTTACAACATAAGTACAACACATGAATAAGGAAATCGATGAAAACCAAGGCCTATAATTATACAGTCAGGGCCCGTAGGCCAGGGAGGGGGGGGGGGGGGGTGGGGGGGTGCGGGGGGCGACGCACCCCCCACCCAAAAATGAAAAAGCGTCCGATGTATGAGGTTGAATGGTCGCTCGGTCCAGTTCAAATTTGCCGTTGTGTAAAATTTAAGGGTTTATATGTTATCGTGAATGAATGAAAGCAGCGATTAATACTATTCATTACGCATGGGCGTGTGTTATGGTACTGTTTCTCAAAACGCTGCGGTGATGTTTTCTCACCTTCCAACCCCCCCCCCCCCCCCCCCCCCCCCCCCGTCTTAGAATTTGGAGGCGACGGTTAATGGAAAAATTTTGGGTCAACCTGCGACCGCCCGCCGAGCCGAAGAAATTGGTTTGTTGGACGCAAAAGGTTCCACTTCTGGACATCCGCACCCCCCCCCCCACATAAATTCCTGGCTAGGGCAGTATACAGTCAAGGGTATAGAGCAGCATGAAAATTGTATTAAACATATCGTCGCGAATCTTCCAAACCGGCCAATCGACCACAGGTCAACATGTCGAGATATCGCGATGAGTTTTTAGAGAAATATGAACTTGCTATCGAAAAATTTGAAACATTTTTAGAAAATTATTTTATGTGTACTAGTGGATATTGAAACGTTTCATTTTTAGCAAACGCTTTCAACTTCAAGTAATCCTTTGTTTTCCGTTAGTCAATTTTTAATTATCAAGTGATTGGTCTGTTTGCAAAAACTAAAAAACGTCCTCTGTTTTACTATGTCAAATGAGACGAAGGCGCATTCGCCTGTTTGGCGTACTCCAAAAGATTCGATCGGATCGCCTCAGACGTGATATTGCATGTAAACATACTTTTGCCTGCTGATGGGCTATAAATGACTAACTATGCTTTGTATGATTTTCTAGCGTCATCATCTCTTACAGGCACAATTTGCCAATGCAGCTATAACCGAGAACTGCTGAGGTTCTATTTTCTTTTAAATTTTGTAATTAGCATTGTATTTAATCAAACTTCAAATGTGATGGTGCTGCTGTTTTAAAAGTGCAAATTAAAATTTAAATATCTTAATTTGAATGGAACCTTGTAAAAAATGTTATTTTTTACGGGGTTTTTGTTAGAGATTGCTGCCGAATTTCTTGTAAATGATAGTATTTTCCCTCTAAACCATAGTACTTCATAGTATAATTGAAAATTCATAATAATGTACGATAATGTTGAATACTAGACTCGAAACAAATCCGAATAAAAGCTCCAGTTGTAAGTCGTTTTTTACGCCTGGTAAATTGGACATAAAATTACAGTATTTCTTGTATTTCAAAATTCAGCATCGGCCTCATGTGTAATTCACTAATACATCCAAAGTGGTATCTAAACGTTTTGAAACCCTGGTTTGTGAATTATTGGACATAATACTTCCATAAACGTTTAAGTAGAAGAATTTGTGATTTATCTGTTTTATTGCTTGAAGGTGTATATTTTTGATACTTTTTGCAGAGGAATCAAAGATCACTATTTTTATTCAAGAAGAAAGCTTTAATCTTACTATCAAGTCATTTATCTTTGTATTAATTTTACGTAGGCGTTCGGGCGAAAACATTTTAATTCCAATAACGAAAACCATAGGAATAGTATATTGGCAATTAGTGTCAATGATGTTCTAAAAATCGTAAAAACAAACGACTTCTTAGTTCGATTGGTACATTGAAATGAAGTTGATATACCCATGGATATTATTTTTTATTTTTTGTCAATCAAAGAACCATTGCGTATATGTTTCATTCTGTTTCACACCTTTGGGATCCACAGCACTCGTACGGTAATAGTTGAAACTTTCTATGAGTCAAAAATAAACATGAGTTAAGATGGCTGTTTGCCGGCATTTCTACTACTGCGGTACCAATGTAATTTTGTATTTCAAAGACTTCTGACTTTAAATTTTTTAATTCCAATTGTGCAAATTTCTGATTATCAAGTGGTTATTTATTGACAATGCGAATGAATAATTGTCTGATATTAAAACATCTTTCGTTATTGGAAATTGCAGGAAAACATTTTCCTCGATCTATCTACGCATAAAATGAGCGTAGTACTATTCTTTTGCACAATTTACCGTAACTTATACAGTAGGTTTGTGTTCAACATTCTCAATGAAATAAAGGGTATTGGGTGAAATTATTCTCATGAAACGTTAGTTTATCATTACAAATAAAAAACAAATTTATTGATTTTTTAGTTTTTTCAAAAAACAATAAAAATAACACAATAAAACTCACTGCGCGATTCAAAACTGAGACTCCTTTTTTTTGCCGTGCCAGCGCCCGGATCGTCGCTTAACAGTCAAGATATCTTTACAATCTACTCTAGTAAAGAACACAGTTAAACTTATCACTACTAACATGCATCTTGTATATCTGATTAATCACGTGCGCGTAAATTAAACAAGTGACTTCACAATAAAAAGGATCAAAAAGACATACTTGGCAGTTAATTTAAAATCAGTAAAATACTTTTTGTCCAATTTTCAGGCCTCTTACGACTAATTTATAAGAGATGCTCGTATTTGAACTTTGGAATTATATCAACAGTATTATGCCACTATAATGGATTTTCCAATTGTAGTTATTGCAGAAAAAATACGGTAAATCTACAGGAAACACTGGCAGCAATTCCTGCCAACAATCCATACTACAGCTTTTATTATTTTTCCATCCAAATTCACTTTATATTTTAAATTAACCGTTTAAATGCATATGTTTTCCCAAAATTAAAGGGCCACATGGTCCGATCGCTAATAGCCTCGTCCCCTGGGACCCCCAGAATTTTACTCACCCAAGTGGTCAAAATTTTTGGTTATCAGAAAGAAAGCTACGATTTTCTCATTAACCCTTTTAATATTGGGCTAAGGTTGGTTTGGTTGGATGTTATGAGCGAAAATATGCCCCATTTTTTGGTCAACCAATATTAGTTTTACATAGGACTCTATATGTGATTAACAACTAATGTTTTTAGCCTCTCAGTTCAAAACGGGTTGACATATCGGCGCGAACTTTACAGATAGGTTTTTTTGAGTGAAGCCATACAATCCAAGATTAAAAATTTATCGACTTACACTTTTAAAATGATCTAGTCATATTGACTAGATAATCGGATGAAAATATGACTTTACTAAGTAAATCTAGTCGAAAATTTTAACTAGATTTTCTAGGTCAAAAATAATCTTGTGCCATATAATAAAACCTGGTGTGACTGAATACTACAATAAATAATTTTTATTGTATTCAACCGAATGAAGTCATAATGTAATCCTCTTTTTGTTAACATATACGTTAATTTCTCAATTTGAGAACCAAATCCTTGTCACATTCCACTAATTTTCTACGTTTTTTTTAATTTTTGACTAGAACTAGTGAAGTCATATTTTATATGATAATTTACTAGGTGTTTATAGAGTGTATATGCCCCGAAAATTTGGTTGACATTTGCGGATAGACCTACTAATGTATGTGTTTCGTCAGTGCTTTGTAGTAATCAACACATTCAACAATATCTGTATTAACTCGCCAAAATATATTTTTCATGCAGTGTTTTTGATTGAATCCAATTTTTGACAGTATATATTGGTAATTTTCACCATAATTATTCGGCAGTAATGGTTTTCCAGTAAAAACTGCAAAAATTTATATTTTTTGTGTGGCAAAATCGTCCCTCAGATACAGCTACCCACATTTTACTAAGATAAACTCGAACCAGACTTCTATGCTACCCAGTGTTGATCGAGAGGTATATGAATCTCGCAATCCCATTGATCGATATGTCACTTTATAAGCTGTCGGACGGTGGTTTTCAGGTACATCAAACATACGAATGCAGATTGGTCCGTTTGGAAGACTTTCATTGGCGTGTTTGGGTATGATTTCCAAAAGTGAAAATCTATTATATCTACAAATTGGAATGTTATTTTTGCTCAATATTTGGTATATAAAAAGAGCTTGTGATATAGTATCATAATATGCAAAAAACTCAATTTCGCCAAAATGGTCGATTGGCCTGTTTGGAAGACTCATGACGATAACAATGACACAATAATAATTAAACAACTGATGATTATAATAAGTCAAAATTAAACCAATACCAATAATTGTGAGATTATTTTAGCCGAAAATTTGATCGTTAAAGGAATTTCCTGATGTTGAGTTATGAATAGTTTTGGGGATGGCATTCCAATCAAGAAGACCTTGCCCTTTGTAAGGATTATTTATTTAATGCTGCACATGAATAACGGAAGAGGAAGAGGCTGTAAAATGGGCCATGGTAACACCCCTGACCGACCCACGTCAAAGCGACCAAATAGGTTTGCAGTCTATATTTCTGTAATTTATTATTAATCATTTGAGTGAGTTGTAATATTGAATAATTTTTGGCCGCCATCGTCTGATGTGAAATGTCAGACGATGGCGGTTAACCCTTTACTTATACTTGCAACATATATAGCAGCTTACCAAAACGAATTAAGTAGATTACAGGAATACAGACACAAACCAAATTATCTTTAAAAAAACGGCGTTTTGACAGTCAGCCGGGACCCAAAACGTGCAAATAACTGTAAAAAGGGACTCGAAACGTGCAAATAACTGTAAAAAATGTCATTTTAACTGTTGTGAGTCCCAGCTGCCAGTCAAAACGCCGCTATTTTAAAGAACATTTTAACAATGTATCTTTAGTATAATTTTTTTAACTATAGACAAAATTGCAACTGAACCGATTGTTATCCTTCTAAAATTGTCCCAGAATAATGTGTCAAAAGTCTCGAAAAATCAAAAATGGGGAACAAGTAAAAAATAGGGGGTAAATTTGTACAGGGGTCAAAAGTAAAACAGGTCAAATTGTTTTGAAACCTACACCATCTGATCATGAGGATTAAAAAGGTATAGTTTGCCATATCCCGTATCTACGGTCATTAGTTTCAGGATTATAGGTTCATAACGGTTCATGGTCATCCTGAGGTAATTCTTTCAGATTTTGGAGAGGAGAGGTGGGAGCAGGCTCCCCTGGGGTAGTCCATTCTTGAGCCTACGCCATCGGCTCTTCTTGGCTCCTAGCTGAACAAAGAATACCCTTTTTTCAAGCAATTCTTGGATGAGCAGATGACCTTGGTGAGTTTCAAAATCTTATGGAGTAAGCATCTGTAATTACAGTGCCATACGCTGCTGATAGGTCAACCAACACGACTCCGGTTACCAAATTCTTCTCGAATCCATCCTCAATGTGTTGAGTTAGGTTGAGTACTTGACTTGTTGTTGATTTGCCTGGCCGAAACCTGCTGCCTTTTATGGTATGAGGTGTTCGTCTATCACAGGTGCGATGCGGTTGAGCAGGAGACGTTCAAAGAGCTTGTAGGTATGGCTGAGGAGTGATATTGGTCTATAGCTCTTGGGATTAGATGGATCGTTCCCAGGCTTTATATAGGAGGGTCATAGATTGTGCTTTCGTCCAGATCTTTGGGAAGCTGTGGGAGATAAGGCAGCAATTGTAGAGCTCAAGAAGCCACTCCTTTGCTACTGGGCCAAAGGTTTTCAGCTGTTCAGTTGGAATGTTGCCAAGGCCTACTCCTTTTCCTGGTTGAAGTTTAGCAATACCGGTTTCCAGTTCGTCCATGTTGAAGGGGCGAGTGAAACTGTACCTCTTATGGTCTAGTTTGATCTCCTTGGGGTTCTTGCTGCACTTGCCATTTAAAAGCAGTTGGTGGGCAACTTGGTTGGGTGTAACATTTGGCTGCTGCGGAGGTCTGTTGGATCCCCTCAGAGTTTTCGGATGGTAGACCATGATTTCTTGCTGTTATGGGTCATATCGGTGGATTCAATTAAAGTGTGCCAGGTTTTGATCTTTTCCTGGGAGATCCTCTCCGACACTTCCTCTCCATTAGCAGTTGTTTTAGCTGAGAAAGGATCCGCTTCAAACATGGTGGTATACTCTTGATATTCTTTAGCACATTCCTTGGAAAGGCCTGGTATGTATTCTGTCCTACAGCCTCTGGGTATTATATTAGCCTCCATTTTGTGATTAAAAAATATTATTTTGTTTCTAAATTTTACTTGAGAAAACATTTCTCTCGGGAAAAAGTACTTTGTTTGTCAGGAAAGAGAACATGGAATTCCCCAACATGCTTAATTAAGAAAATGAGTCAAGTTGTTTGTGCAATGATCATGCAGATGTTACTTACTAGATTGAGCTAAGTACTATAAATAGCCTGGGGTTTTCCAAGCTTTGTTGCAAACAAAACAGATTGCAAAAATAGGTATTTTCCCATGATGTTATTAATGTAAGGTGATGCAATGCAGATTATGTAATTTATGTGAAATATGATTGGACAGTGCAAGGTTATGTTTATGCATGATGATGCTGTAATGATTATTATTAGAAATATTGGGAACTTTTTATAAGGAGAGATTGGAGAGGTTAGATTTGCCAGCAGCAGTAACCAGGAGCTATACAGTATAGTTATAGCTTGACTTGATCGGCAGTAATGATAGATCTGTGCACTGCTTTACATAGTGCCGGATTTGTTTTTTGTTTTTTTTGGAAGCCACGGGAGCTTGATAGTTGAACTGTCTGCTGTCGTCTTTTAGCTGTCGTCTTTTCAATATCACTCCTCAGCCATACCTACAAGAACTTCAGTTTTGGAATCAAGAGGGGATTTATTCTAGTTTGTGGACCTAAATGAGGACATTGGCGTCAAACTGATGGTGGTAGAATACCTGGATTGTATTGCAGAATATTAGTGTCGTCGAGGAAAAACCCCGTCGCCTTGCACTGCTGGACAAAAGTTATCTTCGGGACTGAGAAGATTCGCACGGAATATACCATGGATTTATGTGAACTTGTACGCTGTCATTTTGGAGTCTTTGCTGTAAGGACATATCATCGTTGAACTGGAACGCTTCCTTTAACTCTGAACATTAGTGGACGCTAATACGTAATACATGTAATATTGTTTTGGACATACCAAATTCTTGAATCTGATTAAAATCATTAAATCTGTGTTATATTATAAAATTCAGATCACTTGTGCACAAGGCTTATTTGTTTGTGTTTAAATGGTATTTCTGACCTTTGACGTCCATGAGACATCATAACAGTATGAATCTGCGGGCAGTCTTGTTCACTAGTTGGCAAATTTGTCATAGTTATCTCGTAAAATATTATTAAGGCCGTGCCGCTAGGAAATAAATTCTGTAGGGCCTCTCCAAATAATGCATACATGTTAAGAGAGCTCTCCGACCCCAAGTCGTTGGTGCCGAGATGAACAAGTAAGACATGTGGCTAAGAATGTTTATGTTCGATTTCGCGGATAAGCCCCTTTCAGATCATGAAGCCTACCCCCACTCTTCCCATTCCACCAAACTGTCATGTTTTAAGCCCCAGATTGTATCCTAAATAGTTCTTTGCCACGTCCTTGGCCTTCTTGATATGCGAATCTTCAAAGATCCACATGGAACGCTCTGCAGAAGTAAAGGGGGGAAGAAAAAAAAATCAATCAGCCTGTGCTGTACTACTCATGATCACTGGTAGACGAATATGTTTTAAAAACCCCGATTTCCAACACCCCATTTGCATAATCCTTCCATCCGCTATGTCCATTGCTGCTGCCCGCTGCACCTATGCGAAATGAACGCGTCTTTATGTCGTAAGTCGGCAGGGCACAAAAATCAATTTTGCGGTCCAGGACGTGGAAAAATTGGCACCTAGAGATGGGCGAGTCATAAAAATGACACATCAACGTGCGAACTGGGTCTGACCGCCAGAAAGTTCTCCATAGCTCCATAGCCTCCGGGTATCTTGGATCCCAAATCAGTTGAGGAGGTCCCTTTCTGAGTAATTGGTTGCGCCCGCCTTTCCCTCTAAGCTCTAACATCTGTTGGCTCTGTTCTGGGTAGGATCTTATAACCATTAACCTTTTAAAATACCCAATGGCCGAAATATACTAGCTGCTGTGCTATAACTATGCGTAGCTGCAGCAATAAGCCTTGCCGACAAAAATGCAATAAATATGCAATACTGGCTGTACAATCGGTAGCCTTTCTGCGATAATCGCAATAAATGGTAACAAATTGTTGGTGATCTAATATGATTAAAAATAGGAATATGTTGAACTGTCTCAATCTTAGTTTCCGGATGTAGGGGCCCAGAAGTCACGTCTATTGCCTTCAATGGGGCTTCACCTGGTTTCCCCTCTACTTTGGTAAGTAGCATTTGAGACCTCAAACTATTCGTTATTTTAATCCTATGAGATTTTCATCACCAATAATTTTCACCATTTTGCATTCAAATCGGAGCAACATTAAAATTTGATCCCTGTAACAACTGAAATTGACCCTTGTTATTGATTTTACTACGTTTTTTGTACATAACTCTGAAATAGTTCCAGGGCCGTAGCCAGGAGGGGTGCGGGCTTGTCATTTGAATTTTTCCCGCTGTTCGACATTTTTGGTTTTAAGGTTGTGGATTACTGAATATATTGGTCAACATACACTGCAATTAGCGCAGTACCTATTTTATACTGTTTTGTTAACCGCCGATGATGTCACATTCCTCCCTACCCCCTCCACCTAACCCCCCCCCCCCCCCCCCGCTCTTCAGATTTTGGGGCGACGTAAAAAAAATTGGGACCACTTCCAGCGCGCGACCCAAAATAAATTGTTTTTTCGAAAAAGGTCCACTACTGCATCCGCACCCCCAAATAAATTCCTGGCTACGTACCTGCTTTAGGCTGTAGATAGTACAACGATGTTAGGTTAGACAACGTTGTATCTTTTCAACATGATAGGATCAATTTACATTTGACCCCTGTAAATCTTGTCTAGGTCCCCCTCCTAGACCCACATTTACAGCACTTTAGCATCACTTCAGGGGTTTCCTGTTCTGGTTCAAGCGGTCTACAGATTTAATCACTTACAAACCTTTTGTACTCGAGATGTGTTACAAATGTCTGCTAGTTCCCAGGCTAGTACACCATTGTACTTATCCAAAAATTCCATCCACATTCTTATATCCTGCTTTGCCCCTGAATTAATTTCAATTTCCGAGACTTGATCCCCTACACCCCTGGTTAGGTCCCCGGGGGACACAGTTTTACAAGTAAAATTCAAAAGGCCTAGTAGCGATTGTACCTCCTCAATATCATACATGTGCATTCCTGGGTATCTTCAACTTGACGCTTTAGTTTCACAGACTGACTGGTCCTCTGAGTTGATTTCCAGACCCAAGAAGGTTATCGATGTTGCTGGGCCCTCTGGGTCCTTTTTGCCACCAGCGGTAATCCCAATGTATCACAAACCCTTTGAAAGGCATGCAGGAAGGTTTCGCAAATTCTTGACCCCCTGCGAACCACCATGAAAAAAAATCATCCAAGTAGTGGGCTATAGCGTTGGAACCTGAACCTGTCCTTACCTTGCTCTATAAGAAGGTGTAAATGGTCTCGAAGAGTGCACACATGTTCCCTGTTCCCATTGGTAACGCTTTTCAAACAAAAATACACCCTTTCGAATTTAAACCTTAATCACAGCTGTTTGACCCCATGCAAATCGTCTCTTTTATTTTTAGAGCAATTTATAGCAATGGCGACACAATTTTGACAACTGATATAAGTAGGGACATGCAAGAGCTATTACCTCCGCAAAAATCGAAAAAAATCCATTGCGGGAATCTTGCCATATAGGCCTACAAAGGTCGTAATTTGTATGTTATAGCGCCCTCTATATGCCTATTTCCCATAGAAAGACGTGTAAAACTAAATTTTTATGAAAAATCATATTTGCCCGCAATGAAATTTCATCAAATTTACACAGGATGTAGTTAGTGGCATAAATACTCCAAATTAGTTGTCAAAAGTGTGTCGCCGTTGATATTTTTGGTTTTATTCTCGTTTTGTCATAATAAATGAGACTTTCAAACAGCTGTGTAATAATTCAAAATCGTCTGGTACGACCGGGAGCATACGGAATGCCGACTTAATGTCGCTCTTTACGCATTGCCCGCCACTTTGACCAATTCTACGCCATCATCGAAGTGGGAGTATTTCACCCGACATCGCTCCCTAGGAATCCCCTCGTTAATAGACCCCCTTCCTTCGGAAATGACAAGTTATGTATAAGGCGGTACTCCCCCAATGGGTGAACGCTGAAATCTCGGAAAGGGGCGTCCTTTGAAGGTCCCCGCGACCCTCCATCGCTGCCTTGATTTCTTTCAGATTTTTCTCTTTTGTTATCCTACGGCGTCGTGTAGCAGATTTTAGGCGGCATAGTGCAGTTAGTGTCCACTGTAAACGGGCCTCGACCTTTTGCCCACCCAACCAAATAATTGTGACATGAATCTATTCATAAGTTTGATCATATGTAAATGATTCCCACTTCACAAGGCACCATCCAATCACTGATCAATAACATGCTATGGATGAGCGATTACCCACACACTGGGTGCATGAACACTGGCGAGTAGGCCTGTTTTTACACATGTTGGAAGCCTTGATAGAAATGGTTGTTTCGGATCTTTTTCAGCACCGTATGTCAACCAAATTACACCACCTTATAGAAAATAAGATTATCTTGGTTGTCAGCTTCTACGAAGAGTATAGGTCTAACCGTTTGTCCATGGCACCCTCATGAA
>JAMKCH010025507.1:0-19059 GCA_023653785.1 Ophioderma brevispina | reverse complement strand
GTTTTGTTAATTTGTCTAACCTTTTTAGTTGCGCTTGCATGCGTGCAAAAAACATTCAAATCCACGCGTCGTTTTTGCGTTAATTAGCATGGGTCCCTTTTAGGAAGCCCCCCTTATGCCACTAACGGACAGTACCTATGACAAAAATTAACAATCTAATAGCGTACTGTGATTCCGATGTTTCATAATGCATACACCTATGACATAAAACCAAGTAAATAATAAATTTTTTTTACAAAATATTCTAAAACACTTTATTCATTCTGGGGTGTTTGATTGATAATAATAAAACATTAAATAAATAAATTATACAAGTAAACCTAAAAACAAATATAAACATGGCACGAGACATTTCTATTGTGCTTAATAGTTAAATATAGTTTAAATCCTTCCACCAATTAAAGCAATCAGCAAAAGTCTAGGTTAATCATTGCCGTAGAAACGCAGAAAACCGAGTTGTTATTTCTTTAATGTTGACGTCTTGGATCCTTCAACATGTGGTGGATTTCATCTAAAAAATTCCTTGGGGAAAGTGGTTATATAATGAATGGGTCCTAGGAGCCCCCCCCCCCCCTTAGCATTAACGGAAGTGCAAACCTGTATGCAGTTGAACTGTTAAAAAAACATTCATACATTAATTTATTGAATAAGGGCTAGAAGGACATGATAAGTTGATATTGGTGGAAATAATCCTTAAAACTTCTTTTGTTAGTGAAACAAATGTATTATATAACGTTCCTTTGAATGTGGACATGCACCCTGTTGTGTGTAGTACCATTAGTTTGAGATCAGGTGGCAGATTTTGAGGGGGTCTACATAGTGAGCCACAGAAGGTTTAAGAAAGGTTCTTGGTCAATTTTTGGGGTGCTGATTCCAAATCTCGTAGGTGTAAGTGGTGTACTTTCGTAAAAGTGGTGGAAAGTGCTCTAAATTTTCCATTAAAGGGGCACTCCTTGATTTCGATATATAATATGTAGTTTTTGCTGTTCAAAGTTAAAAACAGGCATCCAGTTTGTGACTATTTGTCAACTGTAAATTTGACTTATCTATTGCTATGTTTAAAAAAATCCAGACAGAGAATAAAATTACAAAACATAGCATAAAAGGGATTCTAGCTATTTTAATCTCAAATATTCTTTGTGCAAAGCTTAACAAAATAATAAAATGGTAGACATTTATTTTTTTTCTGAAAAGGTGTTCACAGTGGGTCCAAAAAAATCCCAAAAGATCATTAAGAGGTCCTCCTTTAATTTGCATTAAAGGGACCGCCTTGAATTTTAACATCACATTTAAATCTGCCCAGTTCAAATGCTTTGAAGCTTTCACTGGAATGAAAGATTTAAATAAAGAAGAGCTCCAATTATTGTGTTATTGATCAACTATGAATTGCGTGTATCTCCAGCTATGATGTGTAAAAAAAAAAAGAATCCCAAAATTGGCAGTAAAGGGGCAAAAAGTTACAAATATAGCATTAAGAAGCATTCCTGCTGACTTTCAAACTTGAATTTTCTTTGTGCAAAGGAAAACACTGGTTGTAAATAATAATGAGATTGCGATATTTATTTCATTTCTTCTATCCTAACAAATAAAGTTGTCATACTTTCCCATACAACCCAGAAGACATTATTCTTGTTCTTTGAGTAATACTTTTGGAGTATAATCGTTGGTCATCAAACGTAATTAAAAACAAGATTTTCATAAGTTTGGATTTAGGGCCACAATCGGTAGTGATTTATCACCTTTTCTTTTCCTACAATTATCAAACCGATTTCCCCAATCCCAGAAGTAACACCTTCCAGCGACCTTCTTGCGGGTGGGGAAAACAAATCGTGGGGGGGTCGTAAGGACCAAGGAGTCTGCCAGGCGGAATATGTTGTTTTTATGCGTATCTCGGATGACTGATGGTAATCCAGCAGCTAGGTGTAGGACCATGGGGTGTCAATGTGTAGGATATACGAGTTGTTTTGGCTGTATGAATGTTCTTGTTACGGTCCAAGATACCATCGGGGGCCCTTAAACGAGCACCCATTGTGTTCGACACCGACGGACTGCCCATGATTAACCGGGCAACAGCCTGTTACGTACCAAATAAGTGAGAGACTGCAAAGAGCCAAGGCCGATCTGTACACATTAATAGTCTAGGGAAAGATTAGTGACTCGGACCACAGCACAACATAGAAGTTAAAGTCGAAAATGGGTTTCCCTTCCTCTACAGGAATTCGGCCACCACCTGGACTACTCGAATGAAGTTTTTCTTGAGGCGTCGAGGAGACCTAAGGGAAGACGCTGAATCTTGCTAAGCCTCCCCCTCCCATTTTTGCAAGGACCTGTTCGTAGACAATGTTAGAAAGTATAGGTGGCGTCTTGAAAATCAATTGTAGTCGCACGCCCATCTTTCTGAAGAACTTTGGCACGAGTCGACGCGTCGTCCTCATACAAAAAAGCGCTGGGCCGTCATGTATTTTAGGTTAAACGGCACGAGAAGATTTCATACATTAGAAAATCAAAAATATCCTGCGCGTGATTTTTTACACTGATAATCATTTTATACACCAATTTGACATTGGTAATTTATTGAAGCAAATACTAAATTCATCGTATATTTTATATGGATATAGCAAATCCAAATCGATTTTCTTTTACTTTCAAGGCATTTGTCTGCACGCAAAACAGGTTCGAATATATTTGGGGTCTTATCTATAATGCACACTACATATGACAACATTCATGGGGGTGGTCAGGTCTATATTCCGAAGGGGTTTTGATCCAAAGTTTTTAGGTCGAAGGATTCATTTGATCCGAAGGGAATATATTCCGAAGGGTTTTAATCCCGAAGGGTCGTTTCTCCGAACGGTCGTTACTCCGAGGTCAATTTTTGGTCCGATGGGGCAATTTTTTGTTTTGTGTCCGAGGGGCATTGACCGAAAGAATTAATGGTCTTTTCATCCGACAGATTTTTAACTCCGAAGGGGCGTTTGGCCGAAACCGCAGTTTTAAAGGGGGTTTTTGTTTCCACGGAATTTATGTTTCCGAAGAACTTTTAATCCGAATGGTCGTTTTGTCCGAAAAAAAGAAATGAAGATGTTTCCGAAGGGTCCGGTTGTCCGAATTTTCGATACTCCCCTTCGATCAATTTCCCCTCATCTAATTTTCGGACTAACGACCTTCGATAAGAACCTTCGGAATAACTAGAGACTATATTTGATATGAGAGTATTGATAACCCTATATCAAAAGACTACTGAAATAACATGCAAAGACCATGAGATACATTCGACATCTCGATGAGGGGAACTATGATAATGGAACAAAGGTCAATATGCACAGAAAATGTCAAACATTTGGCCATATTGTGTCCAATTGTGGGTATCTGGAGTTTCTGAAGGCTACGATAATGTAACTTGGTGGGAAAGAAGCGGGATGATGAGTTCTCGAGACCTATTATATTTTGGGGTTGTATTTAATTTAAAAATATTCTAATTAAGTATCAAATTTGCCAAATTTTAAGAACATCTTAGCGCAAGGCTTGTACACGTTATCTGGAGTTCTGTAAGGCGTTATACTATAGTAGTATAGTATAGTAATTTATTAACAATCAAATCGCAACACAGGTCTGAATTACAATGATTAAAATACCTTAAAATTATGCTTAAAGATTAAATCAAAACACACATAAAATATGAAAGCAATAGAAATTACTGATATATCCCATCCCACCAATAACCACATCCAGAAAACTAACACAAAAAATTTACCCTCCCTGCCTCCCTGATCCACCGCCCCACAAACTCTCATACAGTTCCATCAAAAAAATTTATTTTGTGTAACACATTTAAAAAAAACTCCAACTGCATACTGACCACAATTGTAATAAAATAAAAGAAATCATTCAAAATTGCACCTAAGACTGAACAAAAATGAAAAAAAAAATTACTGACTGACAATTGTACGAGAATGAGCTCATGTATGATTCAAGCACTCTGGGTAAGAAAGATACTGCACTGTTTCCATATCTATAGTTCTGTACTTGTACTCCTGGTAAGTATTGGTGTGCCTTAGGTTCATAACCATTCAACACTCAGGTTGGGGGACCAAGAATTAACCTTTCTGAACTAACACACTTGGCAGCCAACTTTTGCAAAGTTTGAATCTTCTTTTTTTTTTTTATTATTTTATTTCAAGCGAATCTAGGCAACAAGTGGTTCTAATTAGTAACGCTGACGGATTGGCGCCAAAATAGCGTTACCTCTCTTTTGAAACTCTGCAAGTCCTGTTCAATGCTACATGAGCAGGAAGAGCATTCCATAAGCCCTGCAAGAGAATGGACAGAAATGATCTTTTTGTGGGAGGCCCCAGTTGGACATTTGGGCTTTCAACAGCAGTCATAATGAGACCTGATTTGAGCGCCTACGGCGAGGATCCACTGAAGCAGCCCGGTACAGCTGGCTGAGGAGATCTATACTTGTCCATACAACATGCGGTGGATAAGAGTGACATTCCCAACTGCCCTGCGACGACCAAGTGGTTGGATGTGCGAATGGTTGGAGCTCACTCTCGGGTATACCAATGATGGCAATAGCACGTCTCTTGATTGCATCTATTTTGGAAAGGGAAGTGGGTTGTGTCCACACCATGCTTGAACTTGCATATTCCATGTTGGATCGAACCACCATGGATTTCTATATAACAGCCCTTTCAGTTGTCCCAAGATAGGGTGCAGCTCCGACGGGAGCAATCCCTAGTCGCTGACTGGCAGTTTTTAACCATTCTGGTAAATCACAGAAGACCATTACAGGTCATTACTGATGGAGATGCCAGAAGATCGACCCTGTCAACCTCTCTTAGAGTTTGTTTTCAAAGAGTGGAGACTTGGATGGCCATGTTGCAAAGCCGTCTTTCGTGTTTTACACTTGGCATCACCGAAACGTACATTCCATGAAGTTGCCCAAGACTCTATTTCCTGATGTCTTTGTTGAGAGAGGCAGCAGCTGGAATTCTGTCCTCTTTTGACCTTTATGAGGTCATGAGTGTGACATCGTCTACGTAGAGGATGGATGGATTAATGCTTCTTCTTGTGATGTCCGTCCAAATCCATGATATATAATAGAAGAGGGCCGAGGATTTAGCCTTGTGTCCACCTCCATTGATCAACTCCTTGCTGGATACCCTCCCGTGTAGGATGACTCTGAGGAGCGGTCCACGCAGGTAGTCCTTCATCCCTGCAGTACTTATCTGTAATCCAAGGCAGAAAGCTTGGCCAGTGACCAGGATCCACACTCTGTCAATTGCTTTGCTGATATCAAGACATACATTCTCGCTTCCTTTCTGTCATTGATGGAATTGGTGATGCATTGGGAAACATAGTCAGAGGCATCAATGTGAATGGCCAGACTAAATCCATACTGTCTGTTTGATATCAATGAATGCCATCTCTAGGGTACAGAGTTAAAAGCTCAGAAATAGTACATCACTGTCCGTTGAAATAATGAGTACCCAATAATAATACGAAGGGCAACGTTTTTGGATACTCGCAAGCTGCTTTCTTTTGGTTAAATGTTAAATGTATACCATGCCACACTGGTGCAGTATCTTCTAGATTGGTCCGAACATAACCAAACTACCCCTTGGATAAGATCTTAAATGGGCACCCAAGCGTTTAAGCCAGCTAAGCATGTAGTCTACTACTTGCTCTTCTGAATAGTGTTAAATTGGGATTGCATGCACGATTGGATTGAACTCGCAAGCCCAGAAGCTTGGTCACAGCAACCACCTCCAACTTGTTATCAGAGATCTTAAGGTAGGGAGGCGGTTGCCTCGTTTTTAAAGGCAAAATTTACATAACCTTGCACTTACAGGGATTAGTTGTTGTAGGTTCTTACTTTCAAACCATGCTGCTAGTTCCTGCACATCGTTTTTTGAATGGAACTCTGTCATTGACATGACGGATCTCTTCCAAGGCTAAGATCATCAACATACTTGAAGCTGTGGATGCTATCTTGAGGCATTGATGGGACCAACTTGTACCTTGAGGAACGCCACAAGACAGAGTAATCCACTTGGATATGGCAGATTGGTAGTGAAACCTTTGACGACGTGAGGTAAGGAAGTCGGAATCCACGGGACACTTTCATTACGCACTCCAGTTCAAGAAATCTGTTGATAGCCAAGTATGATCAATGCAATCGAAGCCCTTGGAGAATCCGTCAAACTAGAGTACAATGTATTAGGTTTTATCTGTCCTCTGTATAAGAGCTCAAGAAGTTCAATAAGGCATGAGTTGTAGAACAGCCTTTAGTACTACCATACTGATTTTGAGCCAAAAGTAAGAGCAATGTCAATCGAGAACCCAACCTGAACAAATCTTCACACAAAACTGACCTGGCAGGTGGGATGTCAACTATTTGGTCTTACTTGGAACAGAACTGCAGTTTCTCTTATGGGGATTGAGGCGAATTTTGTTGCATCTTTCCAAACTTGAGGAACCTTGCCCTGCCTTAAAGATGCATTTAAAATGTCAGTGACAAGCACACTAAATTCCATAGCACATTCTTTGGTAAGTTACTAGATAAGCCCATCCAGGGCCTGCCGGTTTTCTTGGATTGAGTTTTTCTACATGTCCCACACATGGTTTGAGGAGGCTCTTTGATGGTAAAAAAGCAGATAGCTGTGAACGATCCAAGGTGGCCTGCTTTGAGACCAACCTGTTGCAAATGTTTGTGTTAATGGCTTCATCACAGCCCAGGTCATCAATTGAAATTCCTGGGGTAACTAAAATAATTGACGGGGGTTGATGTTTTTGTTACCAATCGTTGGATACCCCGATGCCAACCAGCTAGGTCAGAGGATTTGAGGTTTTGAATGCAAATTTTCATAATATTGCTTGTGGGATGTTTCACAACTATCAAGACTTCTTTTTCTCGATTACGAAATGTGATAGACAGTTCGGAACTTAGAAAGCATTTCTATAACTGAATTACAATGTTAAATCTTGCATTATCTACAACGATATAAACAAGTCTATTGTGTCCTTTTTGGTAAAACTTATCCTGCCTGTTGTCCTTTTCTGTTTTCTGTTTAGGTTAAAGCGGTAGGAGGGCTCTCTAAATGAGCGATTTTAGAAATTACAACACTGTTTTGCGCGGGGTTAATCCACTACCCCGACCGATTTTGACGTCATAAATTTTTTCCAAAATTATCATGATTATTCCTAAGACTTATTAGACGAAGTTAAGAGAGGTGATTAATGGTAGATGTTTCCCCGGAGGCTGAGGATATCATAATAGACACCGAGGCTGCCCCATAGAAATGCCCTAAGATTCCCTTAATTAACCGTTTGTAAATCCCAATGCCCAAATCATCGAGGCATATCGTTTCGGCTCGTTTCAATGTTGTTGAGCATTGCCTTTAACCCACCCAAACAAAAACCCGCTATTTTGGTTTCAACATGGTCAAAATCATGATTCTAACCAAAATCGTAATTGGATTGTACCCGATGGTTTCTTGGTGGTTTCCTGATGTGTGTCGGCTCCTTTGTGTTTCAATGGTTATTTAAATATTTCCTAGACCCCAAATACGCTAATTTGGTTCAAAATGGTCAAAGTTAATGATTTTCATAAAAGAAGATAATTTAGATGGTTTTTCCCAAGGCGGTTTCTAGATGGTTTCCGCTGTTTTTGTGTTGGCTCCTTAGTGTTCCAATGCTTTGTTGAACAAAAGTCGGTTTTCTTGGTTTTAAAGCGATGGTCAAATAAAGATTTTTATTATTAAAAAAAAGCAATTAACAATTTCGATGGTTTTTCCAGACGGTTCTTGATCATATGTTCCTCCCCCCGTGTTTTCTCTGCCTTTTTGTTCAATCAATGTTTTTTGTGTGCATTGCCTTGGACCCCCCCTTATTTGGTTCAAAATGATCACCAAATAATATTTTTTTTAAAAAAAGTGGTACAATTTGGAATGTTTTCTCCCCCAAGTGCTTTTTTTTTGGGTGGTTCTTTTGTTTTTTTCGGGTTCTTTTTCGGTTCCTTTTTTCGTTTTTTCAGGTTAGTTCGCTTTTTGGTGTTTCAAATGGTTACTTGACATTGCCCTTGATCCCCCAAAACGGTTATTTGGATTCAAACAGACAAAATCAATGATTTCTAAACAAAAGCTGATAATTTGGAGGCTACCCCTATTGTTTTCTGGTGTTTCCTGGTGTTTGTCGGCTCCTTTGTGTTCCACTGGTTATTGACCATGCATGGACCCCAAAGTCGACTTTTTTGTTAAATGGCAAATATCAGTACTTTCGATTTCCAGATGTTTTTAGGTGGTTACCAGGTCTTCGGCCCCATGTGTTTCAATGATTTTGTAATAAATAGTTTCTGACAACTTAACCAAAATAGCGGATTTGGGGGTCCCCAGACAATTCTCAACAAACACAAAGGAACCCATCAACAGGAACCACCTCAAACGGCAAGAAACCATCCAATTGTTTCATTTACTTATTTAATCTTAAGTGGACAAGGTCTCCTTCTTGCATTGGTGTACAAGGGGTTATGGGCCCCCTCCCCCTCCCTGGCACCAGTTTTTCCAAAGGAATTTTGGCACGAATTTATACCACATATCAGGTCATAAGACAAAATACCGATTACTTAATACAAATATGTTGGTAAGCTGTTAATATGTGTTCTAAATTCCATTTACCTATACTGAACACGTTTTTTTGCTTCCGGGCAATGCTCAACCACCCACTGCAAATAAAGGGAGTCGAAAACACCGAAAACCGCCAACCAAAGACGCCGAAACACCAGACCGCCCAAGAACACCTCGCAACAACCCACATTTCAAACATTTGTTTTATCATTATTTTTGACCATTTTGACCCAAAGAGCCTATTCGGGATCCCTGCATACTCAACAAACGTGAATGTCAAAGGAGCCGAAAACACCGAAAACCACCCACCCAATCCAACTGGGAACTCAGAATTTTTTGTTTAAAATGGTCCAGAATAAACCTCATTTGAACCAAAATAACCGATTTTATTAAATTTACGTCAGGAGTCGAAAATACCGGAAACCACATCAACTTTTAGTAACCACCCAGGAACCTCCAATTGCCCATTTGCTTAAATTTTCATTCTTTGGACAATTTTTAAAACCAAAGTAACCGATTTGGGGTGCAATGAATTCTCAACACCTATTCAGTCTATCGTCTGAAGATACCTATCTTGCACAAACCCTTAAATCGAGAGCCGAGACCTTTACTGTTTTTTAAGCCGTTGTGGTGAAGTGTTTTGATTTTATTGTGTTGAGACATTTGTTCAACTTTTTCCTGACCTTTTGATTGTTTTTGAGACCATTGTTTATATCTTGAAACCTGTGTTTGGATGTTGAGACACCTTTGTGTTTTTGAGACCTTGCGTGTTTTGGAAGATCTTTATTTGATATTGAGACACCTTTGTGTTTGAGACCTTTGTGTTTTGAGACCCGTTTTGTTTTTGAAATCTTTGTTTGATGTTGAGACCTTTGTGTGTTTGGACTTTTTGTGGTTTTGAGACCTTTACTCACGACTTTTGAGACCTGTTCGTGTTTGAGGCCCTATTTTGAGACCTGTTTTTGCGTTTTTTAGATCTTGTTTTGAGACCTTTGTTTGATGTTGAGACGTTTGTGTGTTTTGAGACCGTTTTACCAGCTTTTGAGACCTTGGTATAGTCTGAGACCTTTGTAGTTTTTTGAGACCTTTGTTTCTTTAGACTTTGTTTTTTGAGACCGTGCTCAGTGAATTTGACGTTTTGACAACGTTGGGGCGGCCCATATAAGTCAGAAACTGTACAATTAGTATAAAGTATAATTATTGTTGGTGTTTTGAGTGTATTAGCTATCTAAAATAATGCTGAGACATTTCTAATCAAAGAATAATTTATGATTACTTGTGCCACGTTAAAAATAACCTTTCCATATGGGGAAAAACATGTTTACGAAATAAAAACACATCTCACGTAGAAAAAAATCACGCTGAATATGTACCTTACAATTTTTTCTGTTAAAACCTACTTTTTGACCTATTAAACCATGATTTTTTTTCATTTGGAAAAACATGTGCATTGTCGGTCAAAAAACGTCTCGCCGATATAGTAGCTACCGAGATTCTTGTTTTTTAAAAAAACAACCTATTTTATCTCGATCAAAAAAAACAATGCATTCTTATAAAATGTTTCCATCAGGGAATCCAGGTTTACGACCTATGGTTGTGTTTATTGTTTTTGTTGCTTTGGATTTTTGCATGGATTTCGGTTTAAAATGACAAAGTTCTAAACGAAAAGTTAGGATTTTCTTTTAAAAATCATGGTATTGAATTTTGAGCGTCAGTCAACATTTGTTTAATCAAATTTTTAGCGCCCCAGCTATGAAATTACATCCATCCACCACCGGGCCGGTATCGGAGGTTTCTTTTTTTTTTACATATTTTCTTTTGGTGTTTTATTTTGGCGATAATATTCTACCTGATCATGACTGTTCCAAACTATAGGTGCGAAAGGTGTGTAATGTTAAGTTGGCCTTATGTTGTTTTTTCCTTTTGATATTTTGGTTCAAGTTCCGAAGGTGTGTTTTTTCGAAGATCCTATCCGAAAGGCTATACTCCTATGGATTTTTCCTCCGGAGGGGGTTTAAGGCCGAAGGGGCGTTTGTCCGAATTTCGGACAAACGCCTTCGGGCTAAAAACCCATCGGATTTAAAACCCTCATTTTTCGGCACATTGCCCCTTCGGAGCAAAATCCTTGTTATTTAGGAGACAACGCCACTTCGGAAGAAAGCAATTAATTTATGTTTCGGCTAACGACCCTTTTTTTCTTTTTTTGTTTTGGAACAAATGCCCCTGCGGAAGAAACCCTTTCGAAAGAATTAACCTTCGGAAAATTAACTGTTCGGAGTTAGGAATGATTTCGGAAAAATGAACAACTATTTTAGACAAACGACCCTTCGGAGTTAAAACTTTGGGGGACATATAACACTTCGGAAAGAAAACCCTATCGGAAATATGGACTTCCAGTAGAATAGTGTGTTCGGACAAACGACCCTTCGGGATAAAAACCCTTCGGAGAAATACCCTTCGGAATATAAGTCTGTTCCCCGATATATGGATGTCCCATAATCTTCTCGTTCCACCTTTAAGGCATCCATTCCCCTCTGGTGGTGAGGAAGAAGATGGAATAAGAAGCCGCCTTGTATAGGAAATGTAGGTCCATCACAGGCCCTTGCACAAAAGCGCGAGATCTCCTGAACGAGAGTTTACCTTCGCCCTAGGTCGATGGCAGAGGGTCTGACGACCCCTTGGAACGGAGGGGGGGGGGGGGCGTCGGTAAAATCGAGGCGGAACCTCGAAGAGACCACCACTAGGACCTACTGATCGGAGGAACCGTACGGACACGCCGCCGCAAAATCGAGATGCTCCCAACACATTGGGTGGACTCCACCTTGCCCGGAGCAAAGTAGGCCTCCACGTGGCCCTTAGCGGCCGTGGGTTGCTTATCCCCGGTCTTTTTCCACTTTCTTACTCCTTGGTCGATTGGGACTGCAAACTTAAGACAGATCGGCTTTGAATATTTGGGTAAGTAATTTTGATTGTATTTTAAATGATTAAACGGAGTAGTTTTAAACTTGATAGTACCCTTAATTCTTAAGTGTAGAATAATTCACAAAAACATTGATGTCAAACATCAGAAAGTTTGCATAGCTACAGCGAAACAGGATAATCCTTTCCCTGCCATACTATTTTTTTTTTTTTTTTTTTTTTTTTTTTTTTTTTTTTTTGATGGAAACTTTAGTCATGATGGTAATTATAGTGTACTCATACTAAAAAATGTTATTGCATTTCCTTATAAAGATGACAAATGTCTTTTAAAAATGAATGATTGTGTTGTGTAAGTGGTGTGTCTTCTGATGTGTTACATTATTTGCAACTAATCTATTGCAAATGTATGAACAAGTACGTAAAACATGATTATGTTATCATTCAAACTTTATCCCTTGAAACCATGGAATACCACGTAATCACTCCTTCAGGAATTTCCTTTACACATCAGAATAATGATATGATCAACTTTGAATGAACTTTCCATTGTGAAGTAAATGTACCACTGCAACTAATAATATATCCATTAGAAAAGTCACATATATTCTATAACTCTTCCAAATCGGTAGGGTCCTTTTTTTTTATAAAGTACACATAACAGATTCGATATCAGCACCTCAAATTGACAAAGAACAAATCTCAAACCTTCTGTGGCTCTCTGTGTACAAACTCAACCTTTTCTCCCGGGTGGGGAGGTGGTGGTCACTTACATTGACATGTTACACCATCCGCGTGATTAATTGCATTTCAAAAGCACCCTAAACACGGATTTTAATCTCAGTGAAAACGACACCCTAAAAGAGGTACAAGTCCAAAATTTTATACCCTAAACAGGGATTTTAGGCATCTAGCTGATTTATATACCTAAGCAAGGATCCTCTTCGAATCATTCATATACATATTTCGATTTACTCCCGCGATTTTTTCTGGGTGATTATTTATCTTATTAATTTTTCAGGAAATTTCTGCAAGTTTTATTATTCTCTCGTGGTCCTGATTTATATACCCTTTCGGGTTTGAGTGTTGTAATTTTGAGACTTTTTTTTCCAGATTTTTTTTTCAGGTTTTTGACCACCCTAAACGCGATACGCGCGTTATCGCGCTACTGTGAAACAACATACCCTTGTACGCGTTTTTTTTATCGCGGATGGTGTACATGTTTCAATGTAAGTGACCCCTCCGGGCCTTTTCTAGAGGCTTTTTGGGGAGCTGGCTCTTCAACTACTATTTTATGTATGATAACACTAATGAACAGTACAACTGATACATGGTGTGTTTGTATAAAAACAATTTAGACTTTGTGTAGTACCCTATGATTTTGTAAGCACGACTTTCACACATTGTCAATTTGAACTTTAAACAAGTTAAAATTTCGCAATTGGTAGGCCTAGGAAATTTGGCCTCCTTTACCTCTATTTAGTTGCATCCATCAGAAAAATGCTTTGGCAGCTCACCTCTTTTTTCTAGTTTGGCAGGTTGTACCAAGAAACTTAGATGGTTTTTTTTGACATTAAGCGGGACAAATTGTTAGCTTTAACCAGTTACAATTTCTCCCGCTCTTATTTACATTGTTACAGAGCGTAGATAACTTTTTTGTGAGAGCAGAAATCTGTGGTATCGTCCGCAAACAAAATAAAGGACACAATTTGGAGTGTGTCAAATGTTTATTCAAATACAAAAATAATAAAGTGGCCCACACGAACCTTGGAGGAACACCACATTTCCATATCTACTTTAGGTGACTTTTTTTAATTAAAAGAAACAATTGTGGTTCTTATAAAGATAATTTATAACATTTTATGAGTAATACACCTCTAAACCCATAGTGATATAACTATCCAAAAATACTTTGTGGTCTATGGTATCGAATGCTTTGGATAAATCCATAAATATACCAACGGTACATGTTATCATCTATTGCCTTACTAATGTTAGTAACAAATTAATACAGCCATATACCCTGACCCAGAGGAGCCCTATAACAAATTTAATACATTTTTACTGAACTCTTGATATCCACTGTCCAATTTAAAGATCTAACAAATTTCAAACGAAATACACCTAAAGATCCGTAGTCATCGCAGGTTAATATTAATCACTTAAAACTAAAAGATAGCTTTACAAAATGTAAGCTCAAAACCAACTTCTAACATAAACTTAAAATACACTCAACACCGTAATAATCTAAACCTACTTCTCCGTCCTTAGTAAAAAATAGTTGTATCATCACTAAAATTACAATAATAAAACATAATACTAAGGAAATGTGGAAACTTATAATCTGTTGGGTATTAATAAAAAACCTCAATTACCGGGGGGTGATTTTTTTACAAATACAATGGTGAACAACATTCTCTGATAACAAAAGTACTGCTGATGGCTTTTAACATTTTTTTTTTTTAAAAAAAAAAAAAAAAAAAAAAAAAAAAATATCTGACCATATGATGCCAAACATTATACGACACAGAACTGCAATTCTAGTTGTTGTTTTTATATATATCCTACTTCTGGTGAAAATTAGAAAGAAATCTAAATAAAATTAGTGGCAGCAGTGGTATTGATGACATAAGCATTAAGCATTAATCTTCTAACAAATTTATCCCTTCAATTAGTGAGCGTTCTCTCCATATTTTTTTAACTTGCATTTACATCTGGTGTTCCTTCCTTATTCAAACATGAAAATGTAACGCCCAGATATCAAAGGCTGGTGGATAAACATGGTTTTGTTGCAACTACAAGCCTATTCGCAATCCTTCCGTCATTTCGAAACTCCTGGAAAAGAAGGGTTTTACACCTATTGTTAAATTTTATAATCTTACAATCTCATCACACCTCGCACCAATTTGGATTTAGGCCAAACATTTATTTTCTACTATGACTCGACAAAGTTTAGAAACACAATTAATAACGATCTTTTTCACATTTCACACTGGATCAATTAAATAAACTTTCCGCTGAATATAAAAAAACCCCCAGCTATATAATTTTTAAAAATAAACAAACCCAATTAACTCACAGCATTCAAATGGATGGTACATGCATACAACAACTTGACAGTACTAAATTTTTAGGTTCCATTATTCTAATTTATTGGGCAGCTGACACATAAACAGCATTTTCTAAAATTATATCTAAACTCAATGGTGTAATCCGCAAGTCGTCCCTTTTTACCAGAAGAATCTTTACCTATTCTCTATATTCTCTTGTATTTCCATATTCTCATAACAGCGCATGATCTCGGCTGATCCCCTACAATTCTACCTCGCATTCTCTGTTTTGGCTTTCAGGTCATGTACCAACTCCCTCTGGCTGCTCACACTGACGGCTCTATTTCTCTTTAAAGCCCTAAATATATGATATTTATAAATCCAGTGGCAATCTCATGTACTCAGCATCATAACACCTTTTACCAATACCTCATTGATGGATACATTCTTTAATACGGCCTATCTCGTTTCATGATTTGAAACAAGGAATGTTAACACTCAATTCATTAAACCCACTGAACGTGCTTGCTGGTAACACGTCTGGCATCCCAAGGCCCACTACTTTGGAATATATTCCTCCTATCAAAACATCATCTTCCATTACTTCATTTTAAAGCAAAATTGAAGAATATTGTATAGGCTGTATTCCACATGGATCCTGATTATGGTTTATGTATTCATCTTGGTTATTATTCGCGTTAATTTTGTATGGTCGGATTAACTGTATGTCCTGTTTTGTCTTGTATCTGTTTATATGCTGTTTGTTTGTCTTTTTATTTTCGGTCGCCTTTTTGTCTTTGTTATGTTTCTCACTCATAGTATTCTTGTAAGTTGTATACTATTATATTTTTATGTAACATTCTAAGAGGTCACTACACCTTCACGCTCTGCGTTTCGTAGTGACCTCAATCAATGCGCCAATCTTATTGTTTCTACTTACGTAATTGCCAATATAATAAAGTTTTTAACATTCTTAGCATTGGTCCCATTATTATTATATTCTTATGTATTCGGTAATTTATATCCTATCATTATTAGAATTCTGTAATTCTCATGATTCTATTATTGTTCATTGATTGACAAATACACTGAAGTTTCAGAAAATATATACTTTCCATCTTCTGAAAAATACATTAAGCTGCAGTGTTATTATAGAGAGGTTGAATTTTGGCAAAATGGTATATGTGACACAAATTGGTCCCATCTTAAAAAGATGACCATTTTCCCTAAATGGAACGTTTACATACACAAAATTTATGCCAGTGTTTCATCATATTTTCGCCCACTAATAGCACACAATTATACTTACCAATTGTTCAGAGATATAAAAAGCTCAAATAGGTTTAGGTAAGTTTGAGGACAGGCTGTGGATCCACGAAAACCCCCTTTAAATCCCCCCCAGAGATATCCGAGAATGGCTCCCTCAGTTTTCTAACAATCATGTTTTCATAATGTTTGTCCAAATACTAATCACTGTGTGAATTTACTAAGCTGAAATTGTTACCCTTATAGAAAATCACAACTTCTGGATTCGGAATTTTTGTTATACACACATTCTATTTTACTTTTGCATTAGGCATAAATGTTGGCTACTTTAAAAATCAAAATCTATTCTATCGTAAATTTTACGAATTGTGATTTTAGGTGACGATCTAGCCTGCTGGAGCATGACTTCGGGTTGCTTTGTAATTAACTTCTGTTATTAACTTTAACTTTAAGGTCAGAGATACGATAATGCCCAGTGAAAACAGTAACGTCAGACCTGAGAGTACAAGCTTGGAACTAGGTGACTATCATAAATTCTAGTTTAATACATGCAATCGTTACCCGCTCTCCGGGTGTAGTCCCAGCAAGCCATTAAACGTTTTTAGAACGTTAAAAAAGTTTACAATATTTGGACAAAAAACGTTTCGAAATTTGTTTGTAAAAAAAACGTATTTGTGTTGAGTTTTTATGTCGTTTTTTATAACTTTCTTAAAACGGTATAAAAACGTTATTATAACGTAAAAAATCTTTCACAATCATGTAGACTCTTGAAAACGTTTCAAAAACGTTTTCTATAACGTTCTTATACTGTCGGTGAGGGTTCTTTTACGGTTTGCTACGTTTCAGTTAAACAGTTAAAACACTTTTTTTCTGTGTTTTAAAAAAACCGTATGCGGTATGGTTGTTGTGACTGACGTTTTGAAACCGTTTATAAAACGTTTGTTTAAAGTTGTGGGATGGTTCTTTTCATTCACGGTTTGCTGACGTTTTTCAGTAAACATTTAAAACACGTTTTTCTCACTTTACAAAGGTATGTGGGTTGATTGTGCGTGACGTTTCGAACTCTTATAGAACCTTTTACAGCCTCGTAGGTCGTTTTCAATAGTTTAACGTTTTCTTAAATTCAATTGCTATTTTTAATAACTTTTAACCATTCTTAGCCCAAAAAGAAACGCTGGTTTGTTTGTTCTGCCAAATTAACCAATACCTCAATTACTTACTACTAATTGCACCCGAGACACGTCCAAAATCACTTAAACGTTTTTCATTTGTGTGTGATACTGTCCTATACCATTTATTCTTCTTTCTTTTCTTCTTATAAGTCCATTTCTTCTTCTCTACTAGTATTCTGTCGACTTGATTCAGTCTTTCAGTTTTGTTTCACATCAGCTTTCCCTTCTACTGTTTCTCCTGTTATCTTCTTCCTTCATCTTCTGAAGCTTATATCTTGGGAACTTTTCTGTGATCAAAAAAATAAAAACGCACAACGGACGCGTAAGGTTAGAATAAATAATTATATACTTTTGGAGATACTTTGTATATACACATTCAAACTAAGCAATCTTGTCTCGCGCATAGCGTGCTATATAGCTGTGTTTAGAACAAGCCAGAGTTACTGTGGACATCGTCACGAGTCTTCAAACAGGCTAATCGACAATTTTGGGCGAATTGATTTTTCTGCCTATAATGACAATATATCAAGAGCTCTTTTCGTATACCAAATATTGAGGGCAAATAACATCATTTGATAGTTGAAGTTAATGAAAGCGTAATTCATTTAAAACACCGATAACAATACATTCAGACTTATTTTAATTTTATTGAAAATAAAAAGTATTTATTTTAAAACACGTTTGTATGTTTCGATTGTTAAAGTAAATGATTTTCGTCCGAGGGCCTTGTAACATTAATGCAATTTTTATAAAATCAAATGACTTAGTAGTAAGCTACTAAGCTAAAACTTCTGTTTGATAAAATGGTGATCTTTGATTCCTTTACTCTGCAAAAAGTATGAAAAATATACCCTCCAGAAAAAAGATAATCACAAATTCATCCACTTATCATTAACGTAGAAAAAATTTTTGGATGCCTTTGACCTAAGCCCTTTTTCGATTCCGATGCAAAAAAACACTAACGTTCCTGCTCTACAATAATTTTCTTTTATAAAACTCTAAAGATAATATAAAAAGGCTTAGCAATGGGCGTATTTGACTGTTAATTTGGAAATAAAAGCAAAAGGTGAAGTGTGTATGTTTGTGCCTTTTGGAGAATTTTACTGAGTATCAACTTTATTGTACACTTGGTGTAATAAGATTTGTTAAGGAAAACAAAGGGATCATCCGTTGTAAATGGTGCAACAATGACAAATCATTTTCTTCCTCTTTTTTTCCCCTTCAAAATTAGTAATTTCAATATTCTCTAAAATTTCAAACTTTGATATCTCGAAATGTGACTTTGTGATTCTCTGTTTAGATTCTTGACGATATAATACATTACAGAGATTATGCACTTTTTTTGTGGAACCTGTATTTTGTTCTTAAACGTAATACAAATTCCATCATGTTTGGATAAAATCTAGCATTTCTTCTTTGCATTTTCAGACGTAAACTAATATTGCAATTTTTGGTGATGATGCCGACAGGTATGCCCAGCTAACACGAAACGTTGCGAAACGTTTCTGAAAGTTTCCAATAGGTTCTCTTTGGTTCCGTCTTTGAGAAACAGTTATAAACACTTTTTAAACGTGACTGCTCATTCTTATTTACAAATTGGTTAATCAAATTTCGTTTGTGGAATGGATTTACTACTTTAATAATCACCAAAAATATGATCTCATAAGAACGAAACTACGACGTTCCCAGAACGTTTCATTGACCAACTAACAACCAACTTGACGGAGACGAAACCGTGACGTTCCATAACGTTCAATGTACGAACGATTGAAAATGCAATTCTGATGTGTATGGTGTGTTTTTATTTCAGCATAAAATAATAGAAAACAATAACAATACTAATAATAATAACAATAATAATAATAATATAATTGATCGCAGTAGGCTAATAATGAATAAAAATATATGCTTCATCCTCATTTCATAAACCGCTCCCTTAGCGTATCTACTAAATGGGATCCACCACATTTATCATATCATGTTGTATTTTCATGTACACATCATTCATTTATTTTTCGAAGTTCGTAT
>JAMKCH010025506.1:0-28839 GCA_023653785.1 Ophioderma brevispina | reverse complement strand
CATGCGTTTGAGATGGGACAATTCTCGGTGCACATATATGCCAAAATCGGTCTTCTAAAATCGCGTCATTTTTCATAGAAAAGTAAATAATATAAAATTTCTGTACCCTAGTATACAAAAGTATACATTTTCTGAAAGGAATTTCACAAGGATTCCAAAAAATGCTACTTTTTTAAAAGTAGGTGAAGTGATCAAGTGAAAGCCCGTCAAGCAGCAATTGTTTCGTTTATTTTGATAAAATTGACTTCACCCAATACCCCATGGCATGTCCAAAAAGATACTATATTTGAACTGATCAGACTGAGAGCTTTTTAAAATACATATAAGTTCCCTTATACCCATCTGTTATGGTTTTTAAGATTTGCAATCATTTTCGCGAGATGGTGAAATTCCGGTCTAAGAATAAAAATATAATTACCATGAACAAATTTCTGCACTTAAATTAGTTATGCTGTCTTCTACTAGAAAAAAAACCTGAAGTATTTATAAAAACAACACCAGAAATTACTGCTAATTAACCTTGTATAAGATTTAATAGGATGAGATTCAGGATTCTATACACGATGAACTGGAACACAAGTTCACTCATCCCACTGATTTCAACAAGTGTAGAGGTGGATGATTGGGTCTTCCTGCAAGTCAACACCATACAAAACATTTTCTTTTGGTACATAACTTATGTGAAGTTCTTATAATAATCCTATGATAACCTGTGAGCCTGAATTGATGGTGTACATATTCTGCATATTGCATTTCAGTCAATGTGATTATGCCATCTGAAGTAACATAAAGGAGAAAATACTCCAAAAGGCCTACACATGTTGTTAATAGGTCATTTCATTCATATTTCCCAATCATCTGTTAAAATATATCAATATAAATCAGAAAAAAGAACATGCATATTTGCGGAAAATATACGAATCTCTTCAACCATATTTGCACATTCTCGGACTCGGAACCCCAGACAATGAAAAGAATGAATTTTAAAATTGTGGATCACTATTAATAAATCATATTGTCCTCAAAAACAATTAAATATGCAAAAATAAGGGTAAAAAGTAATTCATGAAAGTCCAGATTCCCTGATATCCATCTGAGGTATAGTATATTTACATATGGTCCTCATATGGGTTCTCGGCTCACGATACCATTATTTTGTAATTTACTATAATTCCTGTAACGCTACATGACGATTTATATATCATGTAAAGACAATGAATCAAGAGCTTCAATTTGATTGGTAATTGCCTAGGTAGTTTGTATGTTAGTGATTCAAAATATATCAACCCGAGCATTTTCGCACAGATGTTCCGGCTCCTTAATGTTAGTGGACCAGTTCAAAACGCATGGGCCATAACTACGGGGCATTTGTGTTCCACAGCTTCATCCTCAACTTGCCTAAAAAACGTAGAGATTTTTATATCATCTGAACAGTTGGCCTGAGTATAGTATTACATGGCCAAATTTACATGCAAATTTGATCTACTTCTGGAAGAAAATTGCAATTTTGTTATTTCTAAATTACAACGTGGCCATAACATCAGGACCACGGTAGAACAAACTGAATTGAGAAAAGGATATTTTCTCGAGTTATAGTGAACCATAAACAAAAATTAGGTGTTAGGATCACAAAAGCACTTTTATGGAATTTGCAACGTAGAGCATACTTCCAAAAAAGAGGTCGTTTTGTAAATATCAGGGTTTAGGTTAAAACACCAATGATACCAAAATTAAACAAGGTTGGTCATGGTGTATCTGGACGAGTTATGGGATCCAAGATCATGGACCTCTTTACTCCCCAAAACACATCAATTAAAGGTGCACTTCATGATCTCAGCACCATTAATTGTGGGCTGCAACATGCCACTTTGCATTCTGTTGTGCCGTGTGTGGTATGTATGAGTTGTATCACTAAAATGTTAAGTATTTATGCAGCGGCCCACGTTATTATTTGAATATAGAGAGCGCGAAAGCCGAGAAACGCAAAATTCTACTTTTGTGGGCCGCCAGTTGTAGCTGGTGTGTAGTATGTGTGTGTCACTAAAATGTTAAGTTTTTAAAAATGACCTCAATTGTAAAGTTGAAGTTTAATTGGAACCAAACTTGTTCATTGGTGCATATGGGATCCCATATTTGTTGGATGAGGTCAAAGGGGGTGCCAAGGTCCAAAGGTTAGGTGAGGTTCAAGTGAAAAAATAGGCTAAAAATGTAAAAAATTCAATTCTACATTGAAAAGTTGAAGTTCAAGCTTGAGTCATAGGTGCCATCGGGGATCCCTCATTTGTTGATGAGGTCAAAGGTCACATGCCAAGGTCAAGGGTCATGTGAGGTCACGTTGTTAAATAGGATGGGTGGCCCTCAGCTTATATTCTGTGAATATAGCGCGTGCAAAAGCCGAGAAACGCTCAAATTCTATTTGTTTTTGATTCACTGATGTCCTCAAGAAGAGATTATTGCCAAAAGTCTAGTTAATCTGATGTTGCGTTTTTGATGTTATGTTGTATCATAGGCCCGCATAGGGCCATTTGTAGTGTTTTGTAATTTCTTCTGTCCGTTTATTATGGACAGAAAATACAAAATTGAAATAATGAAAGTACATGACAAAGCCCAGGCATTAGTATGAGAGATTTAGTCACAGCCTGGCAAACTGATTTACTACTACTACTCCACCTGAACATGCTGCATGGGAGTTTTACAGTTTAAAATGGAGTTGGCTATTGCGGAAACCTTTCTCTCGCGCTGACTCGCTCGTGCCACGGCTCACTTCGCTCGCGATGCCCCCTTTCAAATCACGGATATAAGCAAAACCGAGTTTCTTTGACAAAGACTAGAAGAAGATGTGAGCCATTTGAGGCCGAGACTAATCCGCTATTGCCTCGGTTGTACTAATAATTAGCTGTATCATAGGGATGTGATTTTACTAGCATGGTACATAAATGATTTCATTATTTTGTTTTATAATTACCCGCCTTTGCATAGTTGGAGTGAGTTTCTGAAGATATTATTTGAACTTCAATTTTCAGAAGAGGAGAAGATGAGAAGATGAAATTTTGGAAATCATCAGCAACAAAAAGAACAATAAGTGCGGCAGCTTAGAGGATCAAGTCCAAAGAACAGACCTGGAGAGGTGTATGTTTTGATGACAGGTAACTCTCCATTCTCCTTTGCTACTACCTTGCTGTATTATCACACCCACCTTCTTATACTCTGTCGGCCATAATTGCTGTTATGGCCATACGTGCAACTCTCACTGCATGCACAGCGCCCCGTGCAAGTTAGAAGGGTGGTCGCCGTTTTGGCAGGCATGCAAGCGTACTTGGCAAATGTAAAGATTAGGCCTGTGACTAACATACCTTACCCCTGCCCTTGCTCACCCCCCCAGCCTGAATATGGAATTTATATCTATTGAGGACTCTGTTGTAGGAAAGATATCAACAATCTCAGATTTAAGCCAATTTAAGTAGATGGTGCAATATCGAATTTCCATAGTATGCAATTGGATTTATTCTGTGCATCACTACGGCACACAATCATACCGCGCATGACAGAATCAATTGTAAAACTCTTTGCATACTTGGGACTTCTATATGAACATCTACCCAAATTGAATGTTTGAGAATCAAAAATGCCAGTTGATGGATTCCATGGATCAGTGGTCTTTGTCACTGTAAACTTTCGGCACCTTGTACTCTTTTAACACACTGCATTATCTGTTCACCAGACAAGTTCATTTTATTAGAGGTGGGCATATGGAGGTCATATTTTGGGTCATAGTTTCAAAAATCACTGGTAGAACCACGGCTAGAATGATCGTTAATGATGCGTATCCCATTTTCGAAGAAAAAAACTTAAAAAGTGCGAAATAGATCAGGGTGACCCAACAAAAAATCCAAAAGGGCCGCCAAATTGGCCAAAAATCATATTTTGACATAAACTTGATAAGCTTTTGTTTAATCACCTTCATTTGTAGCACTACCCATGTTTTGGCTACAGGGAATCATTCTATGCAATTTCTATCTCACCACGACCTTGTGTTTTCTCGATATAGGCAGTTTTTAGCCTAAAATGGACTGCGAGGGCGCTTTCCAAAAAGTACATATATATCAAAAGTTTTAAAGTTTACACTGGTGGGCCATCATCAGAATGGTTTATTCATCATTTTCTGAAGATTAGAGCTGTGTAACACTTAACCATTTTTTCCGTGGCCTCAATTTAAAATTTGACTAACACTCTCATTGGAATACCAGGGGTCACAAACTTTCTTACGTGTGGGTTTCAATGGAGGGCATTTTTAATGACATTACATAGCCCTACAGTTCAAAGCCGCAAATACCATGGCAAGTCACATTTTCAGCAGTGTTTCATAATACTCTCTTCAACTTTTTGATGTTAAAATCACCATTATCATATCGGATGCGCATTTTATGGGAACGCGCCCTCAGAGCTCATTTTAAGCGCAAAAATCGGCATTTTCAAGAAAACGAAAGGCAATGGTGAGATGAAAGTGCATATCCAGATTCCTAATAAACCCCCAAGACATGGATATTGCCACCAAATTAAGCCAAATTGAAAACTAAAAATAATCGAGTTCTTGTCAAAAATCAAATTTTTGACATTTGGCTCCATTTTGGATTTTTCGACGGGGCACCCTGGGTTTTCGCAACTTTTTAATATTTTTTCTTCGAAAGTGGGATCAGGGTGATTAAAGTCATCAAACGAGCCTGTGTTTCGAAGTGATCTTAAACATGACCTTCTATCGCCCACCTCTATTTTCTTAATTTATCTTTTAGTTTTGTCTTTAATTAAAAAGCCCATGCTTTTGTGTTTTACTTGGGGTTTCAGTGGTATGATTAAATTCATTAATTGGGCTTCGGGTTTGGGGCCTGATATGCATTAAATCTAGTCTTGGACTGTTTTAATCATGTAGTAGACTATACTGAATTCGCAGTGGTTAAACAGGCTAATTAATTATATTTCCGTATTGCGTGGTAGGAATTTGCCTACCATGTAAGATATTCCCGTATTCCGTGATTATTACACCAAGTATTAGACGCTAACTTTACATACTTAAAATCTATTTATGTAATGAACCCCTTCATATTTGAAATCTCCTTAGGTTTTCCAATGTCGATAATTACACATTGCATCATCTTTGGTGCACAGATCCCCAAAACTAATATACAACAAGTTCTATTCAGGCGATCCTGGTGACGTCATACCACTGAAGTCACCGGCGATCCCATCATGCTCGTCTTCTTTCCCTTGGGGGCTCTACCTGACCGGTGAGATGTATATGTTAGCTCCGATTCGAGTAGAAATTCACAAGGTTTGTCTGGTATTGTTCGGCCAGAACTAGGGTGAAAACTCTAAGTTTACCGTTAATTATGTCCTGAGTCCGTTTTAGATTTTGGATCGCGACTTCGGCAAATTCTGGCCAATTCGTGAAGCCGCAGGTTTCCAGATTGGTCGGCCAAATTCGGAAACCCTGGTAATTTCCCCATTATAACTATTAAACTTACTTTGAGTCAATTTGATTGGTGCGGTGGTTGTACACACTCTTTATGTTGTACTGTTCGGACGGCATTATACGCTCTCCTTGTGCGACAGAGGCCGTCCCTGTAACACTGTGGCTTTTTATATCCAGTTTTTAATCTACTACGAATAAAACTCCATTACTCGATTGTGTATTATTATTAAACTGGGCAGTATACACAGGACTTTAATCCAGTGTTCAGGGTCATAGTTTCTAACTCCGATTCTTTGTGTGACTTACAGATTTGTGTCCAGACAAGCTAATCCGATTGAGTGTCCAGACCCCAATTCTATAGAAAGTTAATCTTTATTTAGTTAAAGGATTTCATTCTTTGTAAGGCGTCTTTAGATTTTAGTTACGTGATCTAGCAGGCCCATTGTGCCAGCGTCTATAGGCTAGTCACGATAATTACTTCCAAGGACCCATCCTTGAAGCCAGGTCGTTACCCTAGGTTAAACATCCTCTTCTTGGTGGTCTTGATGTATTCTTACCTTTGTCCTTCTCTTGAAGGACCTATCTTGTTGTTAATCACGGTTCCTTTGAAAGGACAATGAACTTTGAGTAATGAGTGTATCGTGCTTGCTTAACGTTTTCGATGACCAACACGATCTGTGGGGGGATTTTTTTGCCGCTCATTTTGTTTTGAGTGGGATCCCCACCAGACTTGCTGGCGCCATCGAGGTACTAGAGAGTCCCCTTGCCTGTCTTACTGTGTTAGGAAGAGGGATTCACGTGAATGATCGACAGCGAACGGGGAAATCTCTCGTGGAATTCCCGTAAGAAGTCGCACGGCGCGGTGGCTACGTCGGAGAAGGCGGAGGCTTGTGGTGCTCCCCCGAGCACTGCTGGGGCTTCGGTCCCGGTGGTTGGCCGCAATCCAACACCACCGCGGCGGCCCCGGCTGCCAGCGCTCCTACTGGGGAGCGCCCTCCGGGCTTGAACCCCTCCGTGGGAGCGCACTTGGAGATCCTCAGTTTTTTTTCCCCCCCCCAGCCGTTATGGGATAGGGAGGTGGCCTTCAGGCCTGGCTACGCCTTGCCCTTCGGGGCTTGAAGGTCACCGGGCTGAGGCTGGTGCTTCCCTTCGGGGGAGGTGCTGCATCAGGAGCCACCTAGGTCCCTCGGGACGGGGTAGAGCTTCGGGCTCGTTGAGCCTCCCCCCTTCGGGGCGGGAGGTTCGCAAGGCTGAGGTTGGCGCTCTCCCGTCGGGGATGAATGCCTCCTCCGGCGCAGGCAACTGCACCTGGCGATGCTGCAGGCAGCGCTCGCCCCCCGGCCTCCGGGGCTGGTTTGGGCTTTGAGAACTGGTCGGCGTCGGTCATCCGCGGCTCCCTTCGGGGAGCGCGGGCACCTACCTGTCTGGGTTCTGGCTTTCCCCCACGGCGGGGGCATTGATGCTCTGCTGGGATGGGCTCCGTCCCCGGCGCAGGCGGGGGTGTTGCTCCCATGCCTGCGGGGGTTGGTTCCGGACTGACTGTCGGTGGCGGTACCTGACGTCTCCTCGTGTACGGCCATGAGTCCCCAGTCTTGCTGGGCGCCTACTTCCGTGACTCCGACCCTGCCTGCAAGCTGCGATCTCGTCACTGGGATGGGTTCAGTTGCTGGCCTGGGTCCGGGGGCGATTGGGCTTTGGTGCCGCTGTGCCGCAGCCATCGCTTGCTGGTCCCCCGTGGGTTGGTTGGAAACAAGGGGGGGGCACGGCATGATCCCTGCGGGCCATGGTGCGTATCCGGGGTCCAGCCTAGGGCAGGCAGCTGCGTACGGGCAGCAGCCGGCTTAGGGTTGGATTCGGGGGCGGGCCCGGCTTCGGGGTTCGGCACCGCCTCCGCCAGGCTTTGGGTATCCGCTCGACCAGGGGTACGCTAGGGGTGTTGCACCTCATGCGTATCCCCCCGCATGACGTTGGCATGGCTGGGCCCATGGTTTTTCCATGGGTTGGCTACGCGGGAGTGGCGGCTGGGTACCCCCCGGGCTTGGTACCTGCGACGCAGTCTGCGGTGACGCAGGCTAGCCAGTTCTGCCGTTGCCGCAGCCGGCTGTTGTCGCAGCCAGCATCTTGTCCCCCTCCAGTCCGCCTTCCCGTAGGGCCTGCTTCTGTAGCGGGCACCTCAGGTACCAAGGACTCGGATCCTTCGTCTGCTTCGGCGACGATGAGTCCGAGGAGTCTGGTTCGGGTGCGGAGGCGGCAAGATCCATCCCCATGGAAAGAGGTGGTGAAGCAGGTCTCTGCCTTCACTGTCGGATTCCAAGGGGGATGGGTTGAGTCTCGCCAGGTGTTGAGATTTCTTTAGGAGGTCTTTATGGCCTCGATCTCTCATGCGCGGAGGCCAGACGGTCGTGCCTGGCCAGCGGACCAATCGTTTGGGTGACTTGCAGCCGAGACGTCTGCTCAGGCGGCATTGACTCTGCATCAGACATTTGGGAGAGGTGGACCAGTTACTTTGTCCGACTGGATAAGGCCTGGTTAAGGCGCGAGCGAAGAGTTGACCGTGCCCTCCGAGTTCCTTCGGAGGACTAAGAGAAGCTTTTCGCCGTGCCAAGGACCTCGAACAGGAGGTCCGTGAGAGTCTCCCTTCGGGGGAGCGGTCCAGCCTGTATGCCTTTCGTGTTGTTCTGGGGGTGAGTGGCCGCATCGACGGGCGACTTCGGTCACTCATGCGATGCTCGGATTTTCAGCTGACCCTCCTCAACCATTTGGGGACGGCAGCGGCTGGGCCGGGCGTCACCCGAGTTTCGCTCGGGTGTCTCTCGCCGTGGGCTTGGTGTCGCGGTCGCTAGATATTGCCATGGCCCTTTCGTCGCCGCAACTTGGTTGCTGCGGGGGTACAGAAGAACGTCCAAGCGCATTTAGCGGCCGCCTTTCCGCAGCTGGCCGACAGCATCAACAGGGGTTTCCCTGTCTGGCTCTTCTCTGTTACGGGTCGGAGTTGAAAATCTGCAATTGAGCAGTTGCGACTTGATTACGAACGAGAAGACCCTGAGGCTGGGATCGCCAAGGTGCAGGGGAAGGGTATAGGCTGCCACCTCGAAGAAGAAGAAGAAGCTCTTCTAAGAGGAAGGCAGGCCAAAGCCCTCGCTGGCCACGCCGACAACTTCCGCTGCAGCCGCTCCGCCAGTCTCTAAGGCGTCCTCCGCGACGTCTGGGGGCAAGCGGAAGCGTGGCAAGGGGAGAGCCAGACCTCCAAGCGTCCCCGCAAGGAGTCTGGCGTTTGACGGGTGGGGCCGCTGTTCCAGGGCCTTGGCCCACGGAACTTCCGCCGGGGGGCTACCCCCCGGTGGGTCCTGATTCAAGAGTAGCGGACTTCGACGCCCAAGCAGGCAATCGGTCCCGTTGGCTCGGTTCTCAGACGGCAAGGGAGATCAAACCTTTGTATCTTCTGGACGATTGGTTAATCTATAGCCCGACGAGGGATCTCGCTATCGTCCACACCAAGTGGGTGGTGCAGAGAGGTCCATCAATGTACTGAAACTGAAAGCGTGATTCTGTCACTGCGTTCACTTCAAGGACATGGTGGCCGGTTGCAAGATCCTCATCAGATCCGACAACACCACGGTGGTGTCGTATATCAACCGGCAGGGTGGACGAGTCCCCCCACTCTTTGCACTCACACTAGACTTCTGATCGAGTGGTGCATCGAGAGGGGGATCACGTTATCTGCTCTTCACATTCCGGGCGTTCACAATGTTACTGCGGACTGTCTATCCAGGGCGGGGAGGCCACTTCTGTGGAGTGGTCCCTGTCTCGGTCGGGGGTAGAGCACAGATCTTCGGGTAATCGAGAGCCCGTAGATAGATCTGGTTTGGTCTTGCAGAAAGCCAAGCTTCCGACGTACTGCTCACTGGGACGCGATCCCTGAGCGTGGGGTGGATGCTCTTTCCGTGGACTGGTCGGGGATGAATGGCTTACGCCTTCCCCCCCTTCCCACTTATCCCACGAGTGGTAGACATGGTCGGAAGGGTCGACTGCGACGTAAAAAAAAACCCAAAACCAAAATCTTGTGGCCCCCTTCTGCCTCGTAAACCGTGTTCGTCCGCTGGTGAACCTGCGTGCAGGGACACCGCGGACGCTCCCACGGGACTCAATGTCATGTGGGGAGTTCAATGCGGAGGTCAGACGAATATGGTGCGCTTTCAATGACAGCTTGGCCGCTGTTTTTTTTCCCCCCCCCCCTGAAGCGTTTCCAGAGCAAGGCCTTTCTCGTGAGGCTGCCGATCTGGCGGCCAAGGGGCTGGCGAAGATCCACACACGTCACTTATTTTGGACGGTGGCGGGTCTTCGATAAGTGGTGCCCGGACAAAAAAAATTTTGTCCGGCCACTTCCTCTGATCGCCAGATTGCCGACTTCCTGAATTCTTATTCAGTAGTGGCCTAGACACGAACACACAAGAAATACAGGTTGGCGATTCAGTTCTATCACCGAGGTACGAGTCCTGGGCGTACCGAAAGGGTGATGAGTCTTGAATCGCCTCTTAGTGGCCATGTAAACACCAAGGCTGCCAACGAGGCCAGTTATGCCTGCGTGGGACTTGCCACCGCCCTACGGAGTTGACAGGTGCTACCGTATGAGCCGATGGGTTCCGCCAGTCTGCCGCCGTAGTCCAAAACTATTTCCTAATGGCGATGGCGTCCGGCCGTCGTGCCTTCAGAATTACACGCACTGTCGTGGGTGAATTCATAGTGTTTGGAATTCGGTGCCACCCTCATTCGCCCGGGTTTCCTTCAGAAATGAACGAACTGGCTTCAGGGCCCCACCATTGCTCTTGCCGGACATGTCAGTAGGTTCTTCCGTACGCCGAGGACCGCTGTGTGTCCGGTAAGAGTCTAAAATATTACTATCCCGGACGAAGGCCTGGTGTAGGCTAGAGCAGCTGTTTGTGCTAAACACGCCTCCGCATACGGCTGCTCGAAAGAGACTCTGGCAGTTGGGTCTGCGAGGTTATCAAACAGGCCAAGCGGTGAACGCCGGCGAACATGCTACGGCTCATACCACCAGAGCTGTAGCAAGTTCTGCCGCCCTTTACCGCGGCCTCCGCCTAGAAAAAATCATAAATACTGTTGGCTGGCGCTAGTACAATTCCTTCATTAACAACATAACATGAAGGATATGAGTTCCGAGGCCGGCGGTTTCTCTCGCGCCGTCCTCGAACGCGTGAGCATGAGTAGTTCAAGGTAAGTGATTCCGGGACTTTAACGGATTAAATTAATGGTGGACGGGGAGCGAAAGTGGGGCCTACTTGTTCTAGGCCTTAGTAGCTTCGCACTCGGATCCAAGGGGGGTGCTTACCCGCGGGGACCCACCCACTCTCTCCCCCCTGTCTCCAGCCCCACCCACTAACCGTCACATTACTCTCGCCCCCCACCCCACATGGGGCCGCCTTTTTGGAGGGTAGCCTTCGGGTTCGTTGGTACACTGGGTTTTCTATTCGATAGTGTTAGTCTCTTTCGGGCGTAACCCAACTACCTCCGGCCTATGGGGCGGTGCTAGTCTGGAAAAAGGGGTTTTTCAATGTCGATGCAATGTTAATTATCGACATTGAAACCCTAAGTAGATTTCAAATTTGAGGGAGTTTGTTTGAAAACAGTATGTTTCTTAACTCCCGTTATTGGGAAATCTCCTTTTTTCCAATGTCACCCTCCCCACCCAGCCCACTGGTTGTCGCCCGAAGTGTGAGCCTATGGGGTGCGGGAAAGATGACGAGCATGATGGGATCGCCGGTGACTTCAGTGGTATGATGTCACCAGGGATCGCCTGATTAGAAATTTGTGTATATTAGTTTTGGGGTCATCTTGTGCTTTACCAAGATTATGCACTGTGTAATTAGTGACATTGGAAAAAAGGAGATTTCCAAAAACGGGAGTTAAGAAAAAACAATATGTTTTCCAAACAATCTTGTGCATTGTGAAGAGACTGCTCTGCTAGCCCCTCTGTGGACAATCCAATTTTTTGCCCTTTTTGCAACACACTGTGATGTGGCTATGTGTGATACTACAATGCAAAAAATTTGATAGGTAAATTTATTCCTATGTTATTATGTATAATTAATTTGGAAATTCGCAGTTATAGAGAAATGGTGACTACTGCCAGGAGGTATTTCAAAGAGGTGAGTTAAGGTGCTCAGTCTACAGTCAGTGGCCAGGCATACTCTGCAGATTTCAACTACTTGTGCACGCCTCTGTGAACATAATCGACAGCCTGGTTCTAGGGACTGCTTTTCTGGGCATTGGGAAAGCTGGTTCTACATGACTAAGTTTATGTTCTTGTGATTGTACTTGTAGGCCACAAATAGTACTAGAGGGTAGGCATAGACTAGTAGTAGGCCAGGTGCCTGTGGTCTTGGCCTACGAACTTGTGTTTAATTTATTTGAAAGCCGAAAACCCTTGCCCTTGGCTGGCCATGACATGATCTAATATGGATTGTGCTATCTAGATGTCGATTGATCACTTTAGCGTACCACTTCAAGTATTTGTCTACTAAATGATAAATTTGTTATCCCTTGTGTTCTTGTTGTTCTTGCTTGTTGCGTGAACAAACAGGGGATAGCTAATAGAATTGGACTCGGGCTGCGGCCCCACTGAACAAGTCCTCTTCTGTGAAATCACCTAATAACTAATATTATTACCTGCCCTACCTACCCATAAATGCATCAAGGTCAACCAATCAAGATGGACAATTATGATAATAGGCCATCTCAAGATGCTTGAGCGATCTTTAAGTAAGGAGGCATATGAAATGTTCACAGATTTGAGGGCAAAATAAAAGATGCTTAAAACTGTTTCGGCAGAAAGGTTTATCATGGACAATCTATTTGTGATGGTAATAAGCGGTCACAAATCAAAGGTATCAAGTGGTCAAAATGGTACATAGACTGGTTCTAGATGGGTTCAGGTAATGTATTATACCAAAGGCATGCAAAAAAATTGGCAAACATCAGGATTTCTGTTTTCGTAAAAGTTGGAAATATATAAAAGCAGCGGAATAGAACTTTTAACTTTATTTTCACTGATGACAGGTAATTTTTGGGGCAAATTTGAACTTGTAGTAATGAAAATAATACTGTATGAGAAAGTAATAGTGTCTGGCTGGCGCTCATCCACTCTTTTCATAACAAACATACATGAAGGATTATGGTTCCCGAGGGCCGGCGGGTTTCTCTAGCGCCGTCCTCGAACAGCGTGAGCATGATTAGTTAAGGTTAAGTCGATTCCGGGGACTTTAACCGGAATTAACTATTTAATGGTGGCCGGGGAGCGAAAGTGGGGCCTACTTGTTATAGGCCTTTTAGTAGATTTCGCACTCTGTATCCAAGAGTGGTGCTTACCTGCGGCCGCCCCTTGAGGGTAGCCTTCGGGTTCGTTATAACACTTGGTTTTCTATGCGATTCGTGTTAGTCTCTTTTTGGGCGAAAACTACCTCCGGCCTATGTTCGGTGCTTAGTCTGGAAACAAAGGGGGTTTTTCAATGTCGAGCAATGTAATTATCGACATTGGAACCCTAAGAGATTTCAATTTGAGGGAGTTTGTTTGAAACAGTATTGTTTTCTTACACTCCCGTATTGGAAATTCCTTTTTCCAATGTCGATCCTTCCCACCCAGCCCCACTGGTTGTCGCGCCGAGGGTGAGCCTATGGGGTTGCGGGGGGTGACAGAGGACGAGCATGATGGGTTCGCCGGTGGATTGTCAGTGGTTTATGACGTCACAGGGATCGCCTGCGAATAGGAAAATTTGTGATATAGTTGGGGGTCATCTTGTGCACAAAAGATGATGCAATGGTAATTATGACATTGGAAAAAGGAGATTTCCAAAATAACGGGATGTAAGAAAACACATACTGTTTTCAACATCTTGTGCAGATGTGGAAGAGACTGCTCTGCCAGCCCCCCTATGTGGCACAATCCATTTTGCCCTTTTTGCAAACACACGCTGGGTGGCTATGGTGATAACTACAATGCAAACATTAATAGAGTAATTTCTTCCTATGTTCTTCATGTTTAAATTAATTTGAAATTCGCATGTGTATAGAGAAATGGTGACTACTTGTCCGGAGGTATTTCAAAGAAGATGAGTTAAATGTTTCGCAGTCTACAGTGCAGTGGCCAGGCATACTTCAGAATTCAACTACTGTGCATGCCTTGTGAACATAATCGACAGCCTGGTATAGGATGCTGTGTGGGCATTGGGGGAAAAAGCTGCGTCTACAATGACTCAGTTTATGTTTGTGATTGTACTTGTAGGACCTAATAGATACTAGAGATAGGCCTAGATAGTAGGTTAGGCCAGGGGGCTGTGTCTAGGCCTACTGAACTTGTGTTTATTTTATTTTGAAGCCGAAACCCTTGCCTGGCTTGGCCATTGACATGATCTAAATATGGTTGTGCTATTCTAGATTTAGATCTGATCTACTTTAGGCTTACCACTCAAATATTCATGTCAAATGATAAAATTTGTTATCCCTTGTTTGGTCTTGTTGGTTCTTGCTGTTTGCGTGGAACAAACAGGGGATAGCGAATAGCTATGGCACTCGGGCTGCGCCCTCACCTAACAAAAGTCCTCTCTTGATATAATCACCTAATAACTAATATTATTACCTGCCCTACCTACCCATAAATGCATCAAGGTCAACCAATCAAGATGGACAATTATGATAATAGGCCATCTCAAGATGCTTGAGCGATCTTTAAGTAAGGAGGCATATGAAATGTTCACAGATTTGAGGGCAAAATAAAAGATGCTTAAAACTGTTTCGGCAGAAAGGTTTATCATGGACAATCTATTTGTGATGGTAATAAGCGGTCACAAATCAAAGGTATCAAGTGGTCAAAATGGTACATAGACTGGTTCTAGATGGGTTCAGGTAATGTATTATACCAAAGGCATGCAAAAAAATTGGCAAACATCAGGATTTCTGTTTTCGTAAAAGTTGGAAATATATAAAAGCAGCGGAATAGAACTTTTAACTTTATTTTCACTGATGACAGGTAATTTTTGGGGCAAATTTGAACTTGTAGTAATGAAAATAATACTGTATGAGAAAGTAATAGTGTTTTTGTCTGAGTGTAAACATACTGAAATTTCTAAACATGTTCCGGTCGAGTAAACGGCGGAAAACATGTAAAATCCCAACACTACTCCTTTTAACCCCAGATGGATTTGATGGGTATTCATTGAGCGATATTGATTTGTGATTAGCCAATAAGGAGACATTGATAAGTGACAGGGCTGTCACCAGAGGGGGGCTGTTGGGGGTGTGACACCCCCCATTTACAAAATTCTGTCAGCAAAATGTCACTTTTGGCTATTAATGTGGCCAAATGGACATTTGAGGGGTGAATATTGTCAGCGCCCCCCACAAACACTACATTTGATAATTACTGAATCAGGCCCCTGGTTTTTGTCGGCAACAGAGACTCAACACCCCCCCCATTAAAAATGGTCTGGGGACACCCCTAGGGTAGTTAAAAGGTGCATACAGGGAAGGTCTGTTAAATGTTGGTACTCAAAGGTAAATCATGTCAATCATTTGGAAGGGTCATGGCCTGCGAATAGCACTCGTCCCCGGGGACCCATCTGATTTCACCAAGAGGGTATCAAAATTTGGTGTTGGTGGTTTTGTCGGAAGAAGGCTTTATTTTTTTCATTTTCTTGTGAAATTTAGCACTGTGAAAGTTGTTGGTTGGATGTTAGAGTGAAATTGCATCATTTTGGTTTACAAATATTCATCTTACAGGTTATTTATTCTAGGTGGGGGCTTTACAAAATGCAAATTTTAGTGCTATATCAAAACAATTTAAATATCAGCATGAAAATTCACAGATGGGGTGGTAGGGGGTCAAGGTCATTAATCAAGAGGAAAGTTACATAAAGAAATTGGCCACCCCTTAATGAAGCCAAATGCAAAAATAAAATAAATAAAAAAATTAAAAAAATTAAAAAAATTAAAAAAATTAAAAAAATTTTTTGAAATAGACCATTACTGAAATCATTTGCCACCAATAGTGAAAAAACAATTTGGGTGATTAGATTTTGTATAAAAGGGAAAAGTAACTTTATTATTTTCCTGTAAGTTTTACTTCTTAGCCAAAGGTGCTGACATTACTGCCAGCATTTAAAAAAAAAAAAGCTTGCAGTCATCAGCTCACAGACCATTGTGTGATATGTGCTAATTCTGGCTAATCCACCTTTTCACTTGCCAGGCAATTATCTTACTACAAGCTGAAGTACAAGGTCTGATTCCTTGTGATTGCTCTTTTGGAATTGAAGCCTGTAAATTCTAGGCAGGATTGTCAAACCTTGAGTTCATGGCCAGGGGAATTGCCATTAACTGCACAAACCTCTGCTGTTTTATTCTGGTTTTATTAAAATGAAAACATCCAAAATTGTTTTCTAATTGTGTAAATGATTCAGTAAGGGTCCATTTCATTATGACCGGAATATTTTCATTGCCATTATGTCCCATAAGAAAGGCATAGTTTTCAGTAAGATTTTAGGATTTTTGTAATTATATCAGTTGTGTCTGTGATTTGTCTTTTTTTTTTATTAGAAACACAGAAAAGGAAATTGCCACAACCCCAGATGATTTGAGATCACCATCCCCGCCACCTCCACCATCACCCAAACTTGTTGGTGGTCAAGGCGAAGACGAGAACGTCAAAAAAGACAAAAAGCTTCTCAGGTTGGTTACAATAGAGATGTTACAGTATTTAAGTATTCTATCCCTTAACTCTCAATTGGTGAACTGCATCTCCCCATTAACTGTTTCTTAGAATTCCAACAGATAAAGGGATGTATGAGGATGATATTCTGAAATATGAATCGTCATGTGAATGCAGAGAGGCATATAGATGCCATTTGCAAAAATTCCCATCAACATATTACTATTAGGAAGTCATTGTCAGTGTGCTCTTGGAATGTCTTCAGGCTACTGTGTCACTGAAAGACGATTTCAAGAGCCAATGCTCTAGGAAAGATAGTAAGTAGTAGTAGTAGTAAGTTGTAGTAAATCCCAAGTTTAAATCCGGTTTGACCTCACATCACAGCAGTTGTCCTTAACCCCTTTCTGACACTTGGCCCGATTCAGTGCATACCATCTTCAAACCTACCTCCTCCTCTCTCATTCCACTGCTTCTTCCATGTCTTTTGTGGTCGTCCCCTCATCCTCAAAACTGGAACCACCCACCCTGAAATCAAGGGTTTTCTCAAAAACATGCTCCTTCATCACTCCTCAGCATGTGCCCCTCCAAAGTAAACCATTTGCTTTCATCTCAAATCCGGTCCACACTCTTCCAACCCAACATTTGCATCCAAGTATTCAGTTCTTCCTATCCATCAAATTCACACCAAACCATCGGCCCATTTTTCAATTTACCACGCTCTCTCTCTGTTCTCCCAAATCACCATCTCATTTTGCCCTCAGACACCATACTGACTCACATACAGCTTACAGCATCACCAGATCTCAAAACAACTCTATCCACATTCCTTTCATCTTTAACGGACATCTTTGCCAGTGTTTGTAGCCACTCTCCACATTCACTAAAACTTGACCCCAAACCTTTCTCTAGCTGTCACAGCTGCTTTAGCATCCACCAGTTAAATGACCCTGTCGCCCAGGTACGAGAATCCTCACCCAATTCCACTGCTTTTTTTTTCCACACAAGCTTCTCCACCGTTTCACCATCACTCCAGGGTCTTTTCACATCTTCTGCACACAAACATCTCTTGAAAAGATTGGGGTACCTTCATCCATCCAACACCACACTGGAATTTGATTTTTACCCTCTTACCGCATATACCATAAGGGTATGACTTACTCACTGACATTCCCTATACTCTACACACCAATGAATTAGAAGCTAATCACCAATCATAATTTTATTAATCCAAACCTTATCTTAGAATAAGGTGCATGAACTTGTTGATATCACTGACGTGTGAAGCTAAGTGCTATTGACTTTTTTACAAGATGTAGGGTTGTACCAAACCAATTTGAGTTCGATTCCTAGATAAGGTAATGATAGGACTAGGATTGAAAAGGCAATGGCAGATGTTTTAATATATTTCTATATATATATTATAGTATCTATAAATATGTATTCTAAAAAAATGATTGTTTATCACATATAAATCGGAGTGTTTCTAACGTTTTCCGATTTCACAGGCAGTTAGAAACTACAGTACACAGTACAGGATTAGCCAGTCTTCCATCGCTCAATGATCATCACCCATGTACTTCATGTGGCAGTTCAAGGGTCATTGACCTTGAATCACCTGGAACAAGTCCAAACAAAAGGCGGAAGAATAGACCGTCAAAATTAGAACGAGAGGAGGAATACAGAAGTTTGTCATGCACATGGTAGGTCTGGTTTTGGGGTAGTAAATTACAGGGGTGTGTTCCACAGAAGGGTTAACCTATCAGTATGTGAATTCATTGCCCAATTTGAAAATGTGAAATTACTAATTTATATAACTTTTCACAAATTTGTGGTTTATAGGTAGGAGAGGGTAAAAGTGGAAAGATTTTTTGTGCTCTAACGGTTCACTTCTTGGGAAAAAATTGTACACATTTCAAAAATATGGATTCTAAAAAATGTAGTATGAATGATATAACTGATTTTTGAAACGTTAGTTATAAAACTGAAAGAAGATTACACCAGCTATGCTTCCATTTCATCAAGTAATACATAAATAGCACAGTTGTGGTAACGCACAGGTGCAATGCTAGCAATGTACACTGCATACTTTCAGATATAGCTGCAGTATACCGGTCATAATAGTGTGTCAAATGTTACAGCCATTAACATTCCCCTTAGACCAACTGAGGATAATTTTGAACATTAAGGGAGAAAATTAATAGTTCTTAATTTATCTCGTTACCATTAGACAGTAGCATTGAACAAAAAGTAATCAAGAAAATAGTTACAAAATGCTGTTTAATCAGCATGAAATTTTTGACACAATGTGGACATAGGTACCTTTGCTGTGAAAATGCCAGTTAAGGTGAAGTTCATAGTGGAAGATAGTAAACATACTCCCCGCATAAAAAATCCGAACGATGTTGAAACGGTGCTCAAACTTGCCTTTAAATGAACGCGCCAAGCCAGCTGGAAGATCATAAATCTCTAAAACTTCCACATCATGTGCTCGTTTCAATGCATTACGGACACAGGGTCATAAGCAAACACATTACGCGAACAAGCTTCCTAGCATTTATTATTAAAATTCACCTACATACCTTTTTATACAGTAATTCATATCGTTCAGATTTTTTAGGCGGGGTGTGGGAGTTATGTGTCACCTGGCCTATAGTGCAGGAAGGCCACATACCTAATCCAAATTCTGTATGTCCGTCATGTGAAGCATGTGTGTTAAAGTTTGTTAACCTTTTTCAAAAAGCTCATGCCAATATGAACACATTAAAGGTGCTGCAATGAGAAATTTTTGAGGCACCCAAATAGTGTGTTCATAATAGTAATTTCATATAGACTAGATACTCAATAGATTTCTAACCTTGTATTTGCTACAGAATGTCAAAAAGAGAGAAAAAAAGGGGATTCTGATGATGTGCGTGTATTTCAATGATAAAAATAGGTGAATTGGATTTGTCCTATACGAAATTAGAATTTCACAATTTTTGTACCAAAAATAGAAACATTCTCCGCTTAATCCTTTCAGATGGGGTTGTTTTATGGAAAGCTTTACATTCCAATTGCCACCAAACTCCTGTCAGGGGTGCACCATAAAGACTGCATGTCATGGTAGGTTAAAGGTCACATTACCAAGGTCACGATCATTCGAGTTTCAAATTGTGCAGAAAGTGAAATGGGTATGTTGCAGTTAAACCTTTTTCAAATTGCTTGTGATGGACCACTTAATTCAATGCCACCAAACTCAAGTCGTAGGTGCACAATAGGCACTTGCATGTCATAATAGGGTTAAAGGCACATACCACAAGGCAAAGGTCATTAGAGGTCAACTTGTGCAGAGCGTGAAGAAGGAAAGCTGGGACCGTTATGAAAGCAGGGGACACTAGTGGTTCGAGAACTGCCCTTGTGATTAAAGCATGCGATATTTTGATGCTCATAGTCAAGGCTGAATGAAATTAGTATGGTACCATAGTGCTGTACCATTAGTGGTTTTATATCGACTGAATGTTTGGATTATTATGCTGATCCGGGTTCACCACTAGGTTTGAAAAATAGTGCGTTTCTACTTTGGACGCCAAATTGGTTTCCCTGAGGTTGCAAAGTGGTTTCTACTTCAAATTATATGCGTTTATAAATGTCAAGTTTTAACAGGTTTGAGAACGGTTTTAAAGGACTTGCAACACAATCCAAAATAACACATCCAATTCCCAAAAACCTAGACTGGACATATTGAGAAGCAATTACCATGATGACCTTAAAATCCCAAAGAACTGGAGTGGAGTATCTGAATACCCTTTGGACGGTGAGAGAGGGTAGTGAACTAAAAAAAAAGACGTAAATACAGTCAAATTGAAAATATATTTATTTTCACAGAGTTGCTAATGTATTTAATGGTAACAGAATAATTATTTGTTTGAGTGAAAATGATTACAATATTTGGACCTGTGCAAGAGCAAACTCTGGTTTGTTGATGTTTTAAGTGGTATTTTTTGCGTACACATAGACGCAAAAAATTTTATTCTACCTAGACCAAAGTGCGTCCACCTTCGGAAAAGTGCGTCATAGATGTAAAAACGGCACACTTATGTGAACCCTGATGCTGAGACAAGTTTAAAATGTTCCTCCCTTGAATGTAAGGCTAACGCATAAATAAGTGCGCTGCTGATCAGGAATAATATAGTGACGTAAGTTGCCAACCGAGCCAACGACAGGATTTTAAAGTACAAAACAGTTGAACCACATTGTATGGACTTGGAATCATCAATTAAAATTGGGGTTCTAATAGTGGGGGGATTGCATTTATCTAAAATCAAAGAAATGCCTTTGTCTTCCATTTGCTACCTTACTCGGGATTTTTCTACCAACAGAATGAAAGGTTCACAAAGTCATTAGACGCATAGCAGGTTAGATGGTGTAGACAGAGACGCAGATCAAGATGGTTGAAAGGTTGATGATGACATTGCAGAATATGACACGCCAAAAGACGCCAAGCTGATTCTGATATCTTAGGTAAGAGGCTATAGGATGCACCCTATGACAGAATGGAGAATGTGAATTTTGCATTTTGTTGTGAGCCATTGTTGAGTACATGCCATCTATGCATTTGTCGTGATAAAGCCAGCCCAATATGCCAACTCAACAAATCAGGTAGTGGAAAATGTTGGTGAATTTTATTTTTGTATATAAAACTTTGGTTCGAGACAGAAATCAATGGCTGTACAGGACACCTTCCCCCCCCCCCCAAAATGTGCTATCTCTGCTGAGATCAGCATCTCTGGCATCGCATCTTTGAGGTCACGAGATGTCAGTCATGGAAGGAGCGAACAACCAACCACTTTTAAATTAATCTGTAAATTTAAAAAGTCTTTAAAATGTTTTGACCACCGTTCTGTTTAATGTGTAGTAGCTTGAAATTGCAAAAAAAAAAATCCCAAAAAAGTGTTCAAAGCATTCAGACAGCATTCCTGATTGGCCATACATAATATTAATTTCAATAACCAATTGAAATGCAGCTTCCAAATATTTGCGCAGCTATCAGGCCTCTTCTGTTCTTACCAGGGCTCTGATTGGCTTACGAGGTCATAGAAATTCCCCCCATATTGACCAATCAGCAGCTGGTATTATGTGGTACAAGTAGTGTCATGATTTGAGCATCACCATTCCTTGAAGACTGACACATAGATCATTGCGTTGAATGCAGAAGGTCATAAGTGCAATAGCTGCAGATGATAATCTGTGTGCTGTCATGTATAAGGATAACTATCAATTTATTTTCTTGAGGCGGTGGCTCTTGAACTGGTTTTTCAGGTGACTGCACTGCCTGAGAACCGTTTCAAGAGCACTTACCAAAGGTTTTGCATAATCGTGTGTTTGTTTGGAAGGTTTGGCCAAATATCAGCTATTGCACTTGCTAATGCTACCTTTTAACTATCCTCAAATTAGGCTTAATCGTAAATTTGATTTGGATGTTGTGTTTCTGTGCTGTGAAACAAAAGTTTATTTCAAGTTCACCATGAAGTTTATATTGGTTATTGTGTTGCTCTTTTAGTTATTGTCGGTCTATCTGACAGAAAATATATTGGACAATATTTAAATGTTGTTCAATAAAATCACAGAAATTTGCAAGTAAAGTAATAAGATTACTTATTCATAATACCAATCCAAAGTTTTAAAGGTATTAAAATTTCAGCTCTGTTTAGGCATGATGAAAACAGTCACGACTTACCCCCTTAAGAAACCAACATGCAAAAATTAACCAGAGGTATTTTGACTTAATTACAGAATGTGTGATTATAGACCCATCCAGTGTGTCTGCAGATTCTGAGCTAGACATCACTCCAAACTTAGACGAATGTGTGGAGATTAAGGTTCAAGGACAGGACAGAACATCAAAAGTGATTACCACACACAAGAATGGTCGATTTAAGTATTCTCATTGGAAAACAAAGATTCATAGACATTGCTGTTATTTTACCCTTGTCTCAGTTTTAAGGCCAGATTCTGGCAAGAAATAGAAATTTCATCAAAATATTTAAAGGGGCCTAGGATATGAGAGAGAATTTACAAACTCCAAGCCCCTTAATACCCAGCCTGAAGAGCAATCCCCCAATTTGAGGTTCCTTCTACCCATGTTATTCCTCATGATTTGCAAAAATTGGCACCAGCCACTGGATTAACACAAGCAATAAGTAGTGATAAAAAAGTTCCGGTTATTTTTAAAGGTCATTACAGGTTCAACAGTGACATTGTCAATTAAAGGCCACGATCGGGTTGATCTGCGAAAGAGTCAAAATATTGAATTTTGCCCGAACCATAGCTTAAAAAAGTGAGGAAGCCTTTGTAATGTAATAAGTTATCTTTTCCAACTGAAACTCAAAGAAAAGAAACGAGTGTTCAAGATTTTCATTCTCTATTCAAATATGTGTTGTAGTAAGTGTCCGTTACGGACAGTAATGACTAAAATATCCAATTTTTGTCTTTTCTTAGGGTTGCTGTTGATCTATAATTGGCTAGGTTAGGTAGGATACCTATACTGTTACAAAAATGCAGACATCTGATTTTTGATGATTTTTTCGATTTTTCTGATGTAGCAAATCACTGATAGTTCCTTTAAAGGTGAAACTGATTTCTGGATCCCATTGTGGGAAAAGACTGGTGGATCAAAAACACAAAACAAACAAACAACTTTGATCATGCCCATGTACAGTCCAAAATGCTTTTATGACAATGTGTACTCTTATGCATCTGTGCACAAAAGCATATTCAAAAGGCTAGCTGGTGAGTCAAGGTCTGCCATAAAGTGTGAACCCACCGAAAAAGTAGAACAATCAATAAAATTGGACCAATGGTAATGTTGTCATCCTTCATAAGACTGTAGGGAAAGATGTTGTTCACCGTTGTGAAGAAGAAAGTGTAGTTCAAAATCTCAAAAACAATTTATTTTGTTTTGGTCCGAAGGTTTGTTTGATTTAACTCTTAATTTTTGTCTTCATACATTATCTTTACAACAGGGATGTAAATGAGAGAAAATAATGGCGAAAGAAGAGGAAGTACAGCCAATCTGTGGCATCTCATAGATAAACTCAAATTCTACTTCGATGGTGATCTCATATCACCCAATGAGAACCGGAAGATTTGGACATGGATGAAGAAAGTGTTGTTGACGTTGTCAGTAGTGCAGGACATTGCCCAAAAATTGGGACATTACCACTGATGGCGGCTGCCACCAATGAGAGTCATTTTACTCCAATTTGGCAATAAAGTCTTCAAGTTATATGACGAGGTATTGGAGAGGAAGCCAAAAGATCAGAACCCTGCGCAGGCAAGATTCTTTCAGATAAACGTTACCGAGCACTTGGTCAATTTGATGCTGGTTAGCTGTATGTTGCCAACAAAATCGGAAGAAGCTTCTGCTGATGGTAGCACCACACTAGAGATGAGTCTGCCAACCACCCTTTGGTATATTCCAGTTAGCCCGGGATACAATGTCACTTGCGATGTAGGTTTGTATGGGTGTCAGCAAATGATGATGTTACTTTCATAATGTGACATGAGATGTAATTTCTCAGTCACGCTCCTTCTATAGTTGGGGTGATTATTTCTCGGACAGTTCACATGCACACCCCGTGCCAAGCACAGTCAGCTATGCAGTATTTTGGCTGCTGCTTTGACAATTAGGAATCAACATTGCATGTCGATATCCCTCCAGTTAACACATCTTGTTGGCATATGTTCATTGTCCAAGAATTAAATCCACTTACTAAGGCAGGATATTCCATATTATGAATGTATGGTAGTTTGGACAAATAACAGTTTGAAAAATTTTATAACTCTCTTTGAGCCCTGTGAAGTGGGTGGTTATAGTGATTCACAAACAAATGTTGGTATTTGTTTTTTTGTCTAAATATTTCAAAATTATGAAAAACTAAAAAATCTGCAAAACTAAAAAACAAATGCATTCAAATGAGTACAAAAAGTACTAGTACAAAATAGTTTATGTCAGTGGTGAATGAGATACTTCCCAAATGGACAAGCACTCATTTGAGAAGCCAGCCTCAACATACTTATGTGTTAGGTATTCCTAAATCTGCCAGGATTCAGGGTTAATTGTCATTTGCAGTGACAGAGAAAATTCACAGTGTCCTGTTTCTGGAATATCAGTTTACCTTTCATTCTGACACCTGCTGTTTAACCCCATGCAAATTCCTTTTCATTTGTAAAAACATAAAGCATGCAGTGGCGACACCAATTTTGACAAGCTGTGATATAAGAAGGGGACATGCAAGAAGAGCTATTTCCCTGTAAAAAATAAACAAAAAATCCATAGCGGGAATCTTGCCATATGCATACAAAGGTCATGATTGGGCATGTGATAGCGGCCCTCTATTGCCCAAATCTACATAGAGATCTGTTTAAAACTAGATTTGAAAAAAGTCATACTTGCCTTGCCAATAAATTTCGTAATAATACACAGAATATTGTAGTAGAATCCAATAATCAAAATAAGGTGTCAAACAACTGTCTCCGTTGAATTTTTTGTTTTTATTTGGTATTGTCATAATAAAGAGACATTCAAAGCAGCTGTTGTGGATCTTCCTTATCCATCTTTAACATGTATTAATTTTAATAAATACAATGAATCTTCCTATTTTATGGTGTCATGGATTTTTTTTGTTTAAGCCAAAATAATTTTCAAACTGGTATAAATAGAATGTAGAAAATGATGTTTGTGTAGGTATGTAGAAATTTCCTGCTTTGGTATTTGAACTCTTTAGTACAACTTAGTCCACATAACCTGTATTTGTGAGGGGTGACTCAGTTACAGTGAAGGATCATTCCTCTTTTTGATGTGTGCTGTGTATGGGTTCCTAGTTAGTTAATAGGTAGATAATGAACAGTAGGCTGGAAATTGAAAATATTTTTCACAAAACTCTTAGTCTGTATGAACTAAGGCCTGGAGTTATTGTCAGTGTGTAGCAAAGGTAAGGTGGCCGAGGAGCACGGCTGGAAAAAATAATTTTTCCCGGCAAGGAAAGTCAAAGATTTCCCGCGACTTATACGGCTGTTTTGCAGCCATCGTCGGAGTAGTGTTCTAGCGGCAAAACAGGGGGGGTGTCTGCTGAAGCTTGGTGAAATCGAGAGTTACAATTGAAGCTATTTGGTGCGCATTTTAACACTTTTTAAGCGATATGGTAAGCTCAGAATCGTTATAGATTGTGCCCAAATAGACCCTAATTTACAACATACCAAGCAAAATACAACGGTAGAAGCTAAGATTACTTACACAATAATATAAGTTCTGATTGTTTTGATGACTCTTGAAAATATTTGTTTCAAGCCGTACCCATGTTATTTTCACCCGAGAGTGAATGGAAGCGAGCTTGGTGAAACGACAGCACATCACCCATTTTGCTATGCAGTTGATGTCATATTTTTTTCTTAATTATATTAAATTGATAAAAAGTTTATTTTTGAATCTTTATTAAATTTTATATTAAATGTACGATCAATCAAAATAGTATGTAATCTTAAAAAGCACTCTTGTTAAATTCTTTTCGCATTTAAATTATTTCAACGAACCATTTTCTAAATAAATACACAGATCGACCGGATGATACTGGAGCTGATACTAAAGGGATACACACGTGCAGGCTGATGAATTGATGACATTTGTACAGTGATGAGGGTTCGGCTTTCTTGACGCTGATTTTGTGGTGATTTATCCCGAGACGTAGCTAGTTTCGTCTCAGATTTATCAAGAAAAAACACACGGGTACTCAAGACTCATTTCCAATTTTATTATCAATTAATGGTTTATTTTACTCTTGTTTCCCTTGATTTATTTTAATATGTTTTCCCTTGTTTATATCACATTTTTCGTTGATTATTTCCTATTTTTTTTCTCTTCTTTTCTTTGAGTCACTAAAATTTCCCGCGAGACGTCGGCATGATTTCCCGGCAATGAGCTGCCCGTCTTGCCGGTTTTTTTCCCGCCGTGCCGAGGAGTCTTAGGCAACTGAATCGTTGCTGATCCCCTATTAGACTGCGCGGCGGGTTCCAAGGCCCCATGAGTTTTGGGTTTTCTTCTTCAACAATCAATTCAAGTAGTTTTCTATAAGGTTGGAAATTGCATACTCGTGCAGCATTAATGTACGATGAATTGTGGAATTTCTCCTCGCTTCCAGCCCATTGTGTACAGGGCAATATATGTAATTGGTGCTTAACACCTCAGGTGTCAGAGAGTTCATGTAAACTGTTGGGGGTCCCGGGGGGGTTTTTTGTTGTGTCAGACAAGTCCCATTCCGTGTACTTTACCAAGTGGCAGATTTAAAAAGATTAGGAATCAATCCGGCTGTTACTTGCAACTCTCACGCTAGGTGTCAGGATCCCTTCTACTAGCCCAGCATGAAGAGTTTGGCCATAAGGCAATAAAAAAGAAATTTTTTGGCTGTAACCCAGCCACAACTAAAAACCTGACTTCCCAAATTTTGATGCAGGATTGGCACAAAATAAAAATTCTGCTGACTGACCCATTATTTTTGTTTCATTACAATTAAAAATCCCTCTGTGGATTTTACCAACACAAGATGAAAAAAATAATCAAAACAAGACAAAACAACTACAACAAGTAAATAAAAAAGACTTTGTCCGTATCATTGAAAAAAAGCTTTAAATAAGAGTCAATGTTGTATGTATAGAGTAAATATGTGAAGAATCTTTCAAAAAATCCTGCCAAATACCCCTCATATTTTTTTTCTCTCCGTTAGTCCAACATTTTTTTTATGCCTAATCCAGCACAGAATCATGCTCTGATTGTTTCCTGCATGGCCTGACATAGCCAATGAAATGTAAAGTAAAGTGCTCCTTTATGATTTAGAAAACATCTTGACTCTGGTCTAGATTCAGACTACCAAGAAAATCAGGTTGATGAACACAAAATGCTTTGGTTGTTTTAGAAATAGTCTTTTATATCTCAGATTGGATCAATTTCTTTCTGTTTTTTCTAGAAAAGAGTAACCTGATTAGATGAGGGAAGTGGGAAAAAATGGATAGAGAGGGGAATTCTCATGCACAGCAGAGCAGGGGGAACATACTTTTTGAAGAAAATGGAAAGTGTCCCATTGAAAAGGAGAAGGATCTCAGCTGGGGTTCCACCCCAAAACTTTAAAAAGGTTCCACCACGTTTTTCTCGCCTCATAGTAAATTTTTGCTCTTGAACTAGAAATGATATCTGTGATCTATTAGGAACCACAGAAGGGTTAGTGTAGAGATGGAAACAAAACATTCCTTTGAAGCTGGTTCTAATATTGTGTACCATTTTTTTTGGTGAAGTCTTCAGTTTTAGGAGAGGGACACATGTCAGATATTTGCTTCGAATATTGATAGGAAATTATGAATTGCAAAAAATGACCGTTAATTCAGTAGTGACAAATGGATGGCAAATCTATATATTCTTATGATAATTATGTATCAAAATTTGGCACATTCCCATAGTAAATTAAGATTTTTTTTATTTAAAAGCGTTTTCCCATTGATTTCTGTTTCTAAATATCCCCCTTGATCACATTGCTCAGTTGTCGTGCAAGGATAGACTTGGTACTTAGAGTACCAGTTATTACACTTTTTTTTTTTCACTACCTCTGTGCCAGTGACGTCGTGCGATATATCTTGGTTGAAACCAATAAAACGTACCAAACTGATTTAAAAACGGCAGTGTTTTACATGCGTACACAAAGACGGCATCATGGTTATGAAATTTGCTGCATAAAGGTAGAGAAAACAGTTTTTATTTTATTTACTCTTTAATCCCCAAATTAGGGTGTAAAAATTAAATTTTTATTTTGCAAATCATAAGTTCAAAATGGGTTGCCATTAGCATTTTTTTTTAGAATTTCTGGATCAATTGGAAGATTTTCTTAATATTCCAATTAAATCTTCTGCAGAAGTTCCTGAAATAAGCAGGACTTGAACTTGAACAGCTCAGCAGGGATATCAAGCATTCTTGAATGCCAGCCATGCATGCATCATCAATGACCATTGTGTAGGATCAATGCCTGCTCAGGTATGCCCAACCTTAATGTCTTATGGTAGGAAATTGTTACTGTTCCTGTATTCTGTTAAAAATACCAGGTGACGTATGCGTGAAAGTTGCATCAAGGTTAGACATTGCTGCACTAACCAATTGATGGATTTACTGTATAGATTGCACCACCAGCGATAATTGCTCTGGCCAATCCATTTCCTCCACAGCCAATGTCTATTTCCCATTCCCCATTGAATTAATATGCATGGGGATAAAAACAACTAACAAAGGAAGTTGGATCGATTGACAGAAAAAAATTATTTTAATGTTGTTGTAAAAATTAACTGTTAGGGTTGCATTTGGGGTACACCATTAAGTCATGAATAGTGCCAAACATGGTCATACATTCCAAGGTTCCTGTGTTACATTGGTTAGCAGGTTTTAGATGTCCGCTTTTCGTTAAAATATTACACTGTGCATTTTGAGCTAATCTAAAGCAAAAACTGGGTGCAAATTACACGTGAATCAGTTGAATCAAGCTACATCAAAATCTTTAATTTACCGTACTGACCCGAGTATAGTCCCATGCTCGATTATAATCCCACCCCTAAGTTTTAGGAAAATTTCAGAAAATTCTAAAGA
>JAMKCH010025505.1:0-27009 GCA_023653785.1 Ophioderma brevispina | reverse complement strand
CCGCACGAGCTTGATCAGCTTAAATTGTTTGCTGTCGTCTTTAACCAAAGAGCTTCAGTTTTGGAATCAAAAAGGGATTCCAATTGGTGGTCCTATATGAGGACATAGTGACAGACTGATGGGTGGTATATTACCTGGCTTTTATTATTGTGGAACATTTGGTCGTCGAGGGGAAAACCCCGTCGTCTTGAAAACTGCTGGAAAGTTACTTCAGGATGAGAAAGATAGATTCCCTTGGAATCTATTACCTGAGGAGTTTTGTTTGAACTTGTGCGCCTGTCATTTTGGATGTCTTCGCTGAGACGGACAATCATCGTTAACTGCAAGCCTTTTTGAACATTCAGATCAGTTATATAAATTGTGTGTAATTGTGTGATTTTGATTATGAATGTTTTGGACATACCAAATTCTTGACACCCAATTACAAATCAATTAAAAATCTGTTATATTATATAAAATTAAGATCACTTGTGCACAAGGCTCATTTATTAGTGACTTGAAGGTTTTCTGACCTTAGACGCCTATCAGACGTCATACACAGTGTCCACCCATTTGTAGCATATTACTGGTTGAATTTCCTTTTTAGCTTCACCAAAATAGGAACTATTATGGACTGTAGTATTAAGCATAGGTTAATTTTCTCTTCATACTACTTTGAAAAATTCAAAAATGTTATTCTGCCGATTTTGACCATCTTTACATTTGGTGTCCATCTGTTACTAACATAAAACTCTGAGTGTTCAATGGTAAACAGGTGAGAGCATTTTATCTATGTTAACGTATGTTGACTTCAAAATACTTTTTGTTTCCAATATACACCACCCTATTGGAATTTCTGTCAGTTAAAAAAACAAAAAGTCATTCTATCATTGCTCTTGTGTAATTACGTTAAATGGTGTCCACATATTGGCATGTTACTTGACGTTAATACAGGTGGGTTACAGAATGAAAAGAAGTGAGTGATAGCTGATATGGATTTAAATTAAACTATACAGTCTGGGATTTATAACAATTTGCATAAAAAAATCAAGCAACCTCGCTTCCGTTATATTGAAGACCAATTTCATACATGTAATTAACGTAAGTAGCATGCGGACACCAAAGCGAATGGGAGTATTGGTGCCCAATCCAAAATATATAGTTACTGCTTCAAGAATAGATATTATTTTCCTATGAAATGCCTTACTTAAGTATTTATTATGCATGTCAGGGCACTAGAAAAAATCAATATGTAAAAAAACTTTTACATTCAATGAATACTTTGGTTTCATTTTCCAACCTATTTGGTGTCATCCTGTATGTTACTTAAGGTAAATGTTGAGTCAACATTATTAATATTTTAAATTATACCTTGGCAAATCAATTTATGTGAAGTCCCTGTGAACACAGTGACGTAACTTTCAATTACAAAGCAAAGGTATCAGTAAGTTTTGAAATTAACCCGGCATCAAAATGATTGGATAGTGTGCTATTTATCTTATGTTAGTAATGGTGTCCACTTTGTAAATTTCCAACAAAGCCAATTTTTAATTCTTTCATAAAAAAATTCATGTCAACATGCTAGGACAATCATTAAAGATGCCAATCTAACATAATTATACTATCTCTAAAACTTGATGGTGGCCTGACAGGACAAAATGGACACCATGTTACTTACGCTAAATTTCTCCCCACCATTCCCATTAATGCTATTGTAGTTAAAGTAGCTCATTATGGGTTATCTTCTCATTGATTTTTTCTGATGAAGGAAGGTTCAGTCCAATATTACAGTGCATAAAGAATACCCCTACATTATAGTTTATTTTTTCACTCCATGTCCCACTTTTGTTAGCCAGTATTGTATCCATACACATATGGCAAGATTCCTGCAATGGATTTTTCTGATTTTGCGAGGTCGGTCTTGCATGTCCCTACTATAAAAAAAAAAAGTGTCAAGATTTGTGTCGCCATTGCCTAAAATTGCTCTAAAAAAAGAGAAAATTTGCATGGGGTCAAACCAGCTGTGGGAAAGCAAATACTGACTTTCTTTTCTTTTCATCATTTTTATGGTTTTCATGTTCTCTAGCAGGTTTCTTGATCTGGTTGTCTTGCCACAGGTAACTCTGCATATGAAAAAATGTCTACACGTCTATTTGAGTATACTTGTGTGTGTGATAAATGTCGTCCGTCGGCGGCGGCGGCGGCGGCCGCAGCAGCAGCATCATTTACATCTGTCATCATCTCACCATCAAGTACAGCTGCAGCATTAATATCACTCTCTACCTTTTGGTTTCTCCTCTTCCTCTTTATAAAATATCTCTCTTTCTCTTTCTAAATCTTCTTTCTCTTTCTAAATCCTTTTCTCTTTCTTAAATCTCTCCAATTACCTCTCTACCTACATCAAAAATATATAGAAACCAAATGAAAGGCGCTCAGCATCACCTATTGAGTTAATTTACCTCTATGCAAGCAAAACAGATATGAATGAGAAGTTATTACTGGTAGATAATTAAAGGACATTTCTGATGAAATAACACCTATCCTAAATACACGGCTGACATGCAATGTGCTGTGCTCATGAGAGAGAGAGAGGATTTTTCAAAAGTGTGAAATAAAACCAGTTATTTGTGGTTAAGCATAATCTGCTAAATCTCAAATTCTCTTGCATCTGATTCGCTGCGCAGACCCAAGGACAAATATCCTTTGGTTTGGGGTCACTCCATTTTCATTGGAAACCATGAAGGATCATACTTGGGTGTCAAAGTAGATTTTGAACCTTATAAGGCAGGTCATTTTAAATATTTGTTCTCTGGTGAATTTGCATGTATTATAAAGATTTAAATTAGAGCAATTTTAACTTTATATTGTCCCTTAATTTAATTCTAATGTTAGATTTTCACAACTACAAAATATTAGAAAGTTTGTTCCTTAGCTGCATTTAAAAGCACTTTTGAAATCACGGAGCGGACTCATGCCTTGTTTAGGGGAAATTGCCCCTAGATCTAACAATTAAAAATGGCTACCTCCCTTTTTGTGGGTGAGCACCAGAAGTTCGTCTCGGGACGTTAGAGATAAATAGCGACAAACATTGAACCTATGACGTGCTGTGTGAGGATTGGTGTTGGAGTTAGACCTTATGATTTCTCTTAATGTTTTGTCATTATCCACGTTAAGCTAACCCGGACAGAATGATTTCCCTGTACGATTTTGTTCAACCATGTTTAAAGCCACATCTGAGGAAAGAGGAGGAGAGGAATATGAGATTGTATGAGACAGAGGCACTTAACGACGAGTTATCCTGTGACGACGGCGACAAAGTGAATGGAGCATGGAGATTGTGACAGGACTGGGGAACTGGGAACTTATATTTAAAGTCTTACTCATAGATTTCGAAATCTTATTTTTTTGTGTCATACTGGAAAATAGTCACCTAGACTAAAGATAGTAACCTAAATTCACAATTCCGAAATGTGAGATGAATCAGATTTTTTCGTTTGATGCAGTAAACATTTAAGTGTAGTATTACGTCCCATAGGATACTGTGATATAACAAAAATTCCGGATCCGTAATTTTATACCAAGTTGTGATTTTTCTATATGAAGGATTCGATTTAAGCTTAGCAATTTCACACGGATTAGTATATGGGAAAAGCATTATGTACATGCAAAAAAACACAATTTTTTGGAAATTGGAGGCACCCTCCTCAGGAAACCTCTGATCGGCCTTTAAAATTCAATTGTGGAGTGCTGTTCGCCGACTCGCGACGGACTGGGGGTTTATTTGGGATCTCCCACTATACTTTGTTTTAACCCACCTCATAGTTTTCTTCTCCACCCTATGATTGAATCCCAAAACAAATTTGGATAATTTCACAACACCCATCAACAATTACAATTCTATTCCCCTAAAAGTCCTAGTCCCCAACACTGGTACTGTACATTAACACACAAGCCACAATGACCATTCGCTTTACTCACATAGAAAAATCACAATTTGTTTACTATTATCCTCCAATCCCATGTCTTGTCGCTGGGGCTGTCTTGACCGTTGCTTCTTGTCGTAGACATTTCTCGCTTCCCAATAAAGATTATAAAATAATCACAACTGTCCGTGAGGTTGAGTTACAATGTAAACAGTGAGTTATAGCTGAGACTGGGGGAGGAGCAGAAATTTAAGGGAGTGTGAAAATTTGGTGATGAGACAGAGAGAGGGTTCAGAGTTCAAATTGCCAGTTAAAACAGCAGGCAGCACAAGATATTGTCAATATTCTGCAAGTTAGAATATTGTGGAAAGTTTCATTTGAGTTTGGTGCACAAATGGTACTTTTGTATGTCAAAAATGTGTTTCAAAATGGTCCGTTCACTTTCAAACATTGTGGTCAAAACAGCACTGTAATTGTGAGATTTTGCATGCAAGTTTGGTTTTGGTGCAAAGTTGGTCATTTGCACTTGTGCAAAAAATTGTCAGTCATAAATTTAAACATAGTAAATATTCATGTACCATTACGATGATGTAGTAGTATTTTTAGGTCAAAGAGCCATGTTAATTAATAATGTTTACATTAGGATGTTACTTTGCTATTGTTAATGGGGGGGGGTAAATATTGACTTATGTGAGTTTAGGTATTTCCTTTTTAAATTTTTGATAGTACAGTTTCAGGAGTATAGGAACTTTACTGTTGTGGCCCAATGATGAGGATGGCAAAATAGAATAATAGTAGAAGTTCTTGTTATCGATAGCCAGCAACAATCATGATGGTACACTGTATTTTATTATTAGAAGTACCTGTATTTGGAGCAAGAAATATTACCCCGCAACTTGAGGCAGGATGTTGTGTTTCAAAGGCTTTTATTTAAACAATGCCATTTGCTCATGTCAAAACTGAGTGAGCAAACATTGAGTGATTGGTATCAGGTGTACACTTGTAGTAATTCGAGGAGTGTGTTCAGATAGTGTGTGTATTGGGAGTTTTGCCCGGTAGTGTGAGGTTCATTTTTTGGGTTAGGTTCAGAATAGTTGATGGTGTACAATGTAATTTTAGGGCAGAGTAGGTTGTTTCCTATTGCAGATCGTCTGACCGTTCCTCCGGCCTGAGTTGGCTTGCAACTGTCAGGATGCTTGTAGGTAGGGAATAGATTTATGCTGCTCATTTTCGGGATGGGTTGGTGTATGGGTGGAGCAGATTTTGTTTTTGGAGGGGTAGATTAGGCGAGTTAATGGTGAGGGTTTGAGTTATAGGCTAGAGTAGGGGTAGTTGAAAATGTGAGTTTGTCTTTTGGTGAAAGGGAAGTGTGAGTTGTGACTTGTTTAAATAGGAGATGAATGTGAGTTCAAATCATTGAGTTTTAAATTGAGTCAAAATTGTAAGTGTCGGCATCTGAGACAACTTAGTGGTCACGGTATACTCAGTGTTGATATTAAGGCTAATGAAAGTTGATTCCCAGTTTCCTGTTTCATTTTTTTTCATGACTGAGTGGGGAATGTTTCATTATTCATTATTTTCAGATTTTCATTATTGATGCCAAGTTAACTGCAGTATGCTTTGTTTTGAGGCACGAAACACATACTTATGACCAGGCTTCATTTAAATAAACTTTGGTACACATAGAAGTGCTTTGATAAAGCACATCTTTAGAAATGTTGTTTGGAATGACTGACGGCTGTCACAATTGTCCAGGGAAGGAATACCTTCCCTTCCTCCTCTATTTTCACTTGCACCAACATGACTCCGTAAATAAACAAACGTAAATAAAGTTTTAAAAAACCCGGACGAAAAAAAAACCACATGGACAAATGAACGAAAATGACAGGTATAGAACGTACACATGGTGGTGCTTGATTTATTTCATAGCAGGGTACACGTGCTAAAACAAATAATGACACAAGAATTTCGCAAATATCATGTGTTTATCCAAATGTAAATTTATTTTTCAATATATATTTATGAAAACCTTCGAATAAATTGACAGTAAATTTCCTATATCATTTATTTTGAACGTGCTATAGTGTAATTTTTTATTCGTGTCAGTTCATTTAAAGTTTTCGACGATTCTATTCGAGTTGAGAGGTTGCGCGTTTAGCCAGGAAAATCAGTGCAACTTTTATGTGGCGTGGATTGAGGCCAACATTCTTGCATGGCTTCACCTGAAGATCGATTTCCATTCATAAAATTTAATCCGTTCATTGATGTGAACCAGTAATCTATTGATAAACATACGTTGTATGGCATGTATGCGTGTAAATAGAAGAGCGTGGTTTATTGATCCCCATACCCTCTTCAAGAGAAAGTAATGTCGGTTAGATTGCATTACACGGATGTTGTGGCAAAACCACCAGATATAACATACAGCCAAAGCCATTTAAGTTTATTTAATTTAGCAAATTATTCCACCTTCTTCACATAGACACAACAAATATGATGATTATCAAACATACCATTTACTGATTTAACTCAAAAGGGATCATGAAATTTAAATTAACTTAAAATCAGTTATACCAAATTTTTGAGCTTTTATCTGCAATAAAAGGACATTTACGCTTAGTAATGTATCTACTGCACTATATCTTCGGCTTTTTCAATTTCAGTATCAACACATCCCCTCCAAGTAAAACCATACCCTCGACAATATGCATGAACTGACACGAATAAAAAATCAGACTATAAATATAGCGTGTTACCCAGTGCACGGTAGAAATTCCCATTTCAACCTAGTCTAAATACCTTTACTACATGCGTAGTGTAAACTTCGTCAATTGACGTGGTTGATATGCAGCCTGTCGGAGAGACTAAACCTAGTCTCGAGTCAATGCGCCGTGTGGTATCCATATAAATCATAGTTCATGCAGCATTTTGCAAAGACTACCTAGTCAATCGATCAATCGGTGATTTAATAGAAAACACACACGGAAGTAGGTAAGGAGCCTGGAACCAACGTAAATTGGTTATTGATCTTAGAAAATGGACGTTTCCGATTCTTCTACCCCCCCGTCATCGTAAACAGTGCTTAAAATGCATCATTCGTGAGTAAGATCATGTTAAATCAATCGTTTTTGTCTTAAACAGTTGGAAAATATGAAATAATGAATTATTTGGAAATAATGAATTATTTGATCGGCATTTCTTTCTGACCGGAGTCGGGAAACTGGGAATCAACTTTCATTAGCCTAAGAGGTATGATTTTGATTACAATTGGATTTTGTAATTATTGTAAGTGCATTGACCCTATGCATGTGTTGAGCGGTGTGCCAGAATAGAATTGCGGTAGTGCTAACGGGTAGCAGCGTTGGACAATTATGGTGTTATGAGTTCCATTAAACTCAAAGTGGAGACGAATGTGCATTTTTATTGGTCCAGATGGTGCGATTGGAGATGCAAAAAAATGCACGAAAAATTATTGAGGTAATGGTATCAGAAATTTTGAGAACTAGGAATCAACTTTCATTAGCCTAAGAGGTTGGCGAGTGTGCCAGAATAGAATTGCGGTAGTGCTAAATGGGTAGCAGCGTTGGAACAATTATGGTTGTTATGAGTACATTTAAACTCAAAGTGGAGACGACGGAATGTGCATGTTTCTTGCGAGTCCAGAGGTGCGATTGGAGATTTCAAAAAAATGCACGAAAAATATGAGTAAATTGTAAAAATTTTGACCTTCGCCAGAGTTGGTGCTGGGTGAGACCCAAAGACCCAGGGTGTGTAATCGGTCTAGGAATTACAAATAATGAGGGAGGGGGGGGGAGAGGTTAGAAAGTTGAGAGAAGGAGCTGTGATAAATGGTTGGTGGGTCGTGTTTTAATGGTTAAACAACAAAGTGTATGGACGTGAAAGTGAAGTGAAGTGATTTACACATTCATGGCAACAAGCTGGATTTATGAGGTTTGATTGTGAACATGTAATTTATTTGGGTTATGATGAGCCAACTGTGTCAAAATAATGAGTCTGATATTATTCAGATGTAAAGCCGGCGGAACCACCTCCAGAGATTTCCCGTGATCTTCTTCTGGTTGAGCACTCCAATTTTCAACAAATCGTGTTTTTTGCATATAATAATGCTTTTGGTCACTAGGTGATACCTAAGTTAAAATCGAAGTCTTTCATTATAGAAAATCACAACTTTGTTGTAATATTCGGATCCAGAAATTTAGTAATACGCGGGTACCTATGGGCAGTTATACTGTATATTTAAATGTTCAAGCATGAAAATGAAAAATCTGATTCTAACTTTGGAATTAAGCATTTAGGTTACTATCTTAGTATTAGATGAATATTTTAATTACTACACAAAAAATGTATTTCAAAATTCGAGTCGCCTTTAACTTGCAATGCAGTGTGACAGGAGAGATAACTGTATCATGTCAAATATCGGCTCTAAGGCTTGAGGTGGCCCTGTGTGGTGTACAATGTCGGTTAAATTTCTGTTTTGTTGGGTAATGCTTGAGCTGGCTTGAGCAATTGATGGAGCACAGAACAAGTAATTTGTGCAGGTCTCTCGTTTCCTAACATTGTCTTTTTGCTAACCAAGTGAAGTAAGATTAATTGGCCATGTGCAAGAACCTTCACCATGTAGCCAATGTAATTGTCATATTTTTCTTTCACATGTGCAGTCTTCAACTTTAAATGCAAAAACAGGCACATGGGGCATGAATGCAGTGCAAACAAATTGGTATGAGTGGCCATTTGATTGTAATTTTTAAAACTTGGTGGGTTTTCAGGACATAAGTGGCCATCCTGTCAATGTAAAAAGCAGGAGTATTCATTGCCTATGGAAGCCATCTGTCGTAATAAAGGTCTTGTGCAGTAGATATAAATCATTTTGAAAATCAAGTATGAGTGCATCGATGGCCGATGAGTTTCAGGTCGCAGCGATGATTTCTTAATCGCCAAACTTACCCGTGCCATACTCCCGATTGCAGCGCGAGCGCATAAAAACAGCGTACTCATTCGCACAATATTTAAAGGCCGACCCGCTCACAAGATGGCTGACCACCCCACCCCCCTCCCCACAGTTACTCAAAAAGAACACTGGCCAAGACTTAATGTGGGCTGTACACAAATCAAACAAAAGTTTTAGAATATTGCTCATATTTCAAATATGCATTGACTGATTTTAAGAAACCGATCAGTGAGTCAGAGGAAAGAGTAAAAATATTTCAAATTTGCAGGAACAGCTTAAAAGTGATGGATAGTCTTGAGAATTTTCTCATAAGTTATATTTGCAAATGAAAAAATTGACAGAAAAGGAAGAAAAACAGCAGTGTTCAAAAATTCTATGAATCTCCATTCAAGTAAGAGTTGCAGTAGGTCCGTCGGGCAGTTAATGACTGAAATCGCCGATTTTGTCATTATTAGTGGTTTTGGTATTATAAACTTGTAGGCTATGTTAGGCTGTTATAGGGCCTACTTGTTACAGACAGGCAGAGAATCTGATTTGTGATTTTAGCCATAATATAGGCTATTGTCATCACGTAGCACATAAATGTTCCTCTCATAAACTAGTGTCCTGCGCTGTCAATTCTTTGAAACTCGCAGGTAGGCAAGTAATGACATGTCTTGAAAAGTTATGGTGTGGATTGAAAATTCTGAGCAGAAGTTGCGTTTTGGGGCATTTTGTTCAGCTTTTGTGTTTTGGCTGAAATTGTGTTGGTAGGCAAAGAGTATGCTGAATTGTCTGTTGCCTACAATGTAGCCAAGCCACATGCTGTGGAAAGTTGAAAGCAGCATTATCAATGCTGGCAAGAGAGACATGCATTTGCAGCCTAGTCTGATAATTACTTGGCAGTAATCTATCTAGATGACAGTTATGTTATCACATCCAATTAGCACTCTACAGTTGGGATTGTCCTTGATTTGACAATCAGGGGCTAGCTCTATAGTAATATACAATTTTGGTTTCACTGGACCATATGGTTTATTTCAACTTTTATGCTTTCAATTAGCCACGTGGTTATATTTTTCACGTTCATTTTCATTTCTTAGGACTCTAGTTGTGGGAGAATTGGAGAACAATACTTTTGTCAGAATACTTTCAATCAAACAAACTCACAGAAACATATTTGTTGGTGAAACATGATATAACAAATATTGAATAATCGGTATATAGTTTTGTCACAAAAACTATGATCAGGCCCTTAGCCTTTTCTGCCCGAAGGGTAGTTTGTTATTGGTTTCCTTCTTCCCCACCAATATCTCCCCAGTGTGTCTAAGTTCCTGGCCCCCTAAAAGTAACCATGTGTACTTTACACACATTCCCAATTGCTCCTGAAGATAGTGCCTGAGTTAATGCCAAGTCTCATTTCCACCAATGCAATGTTATGCATATGGTTCAGTTCAAAAGAGCACTATAATAACAGTAATATGCCTGATCTTTAACCCTTGCACTGTGTTAACTTGAACAGCCCAAATTCTCCCCAAATTCCCTCCGTCCCCCCCTTCCCTCACTTCAATCACAACCCAATCATAAGTGTCCTTAGAACGCACAGAGAGTGTATTTAGTCAATCCCACAATGCATGCAGTTTTTTTCTACATTTCACCTCAAATCTCCTCATGTGATCCGCGGCATGGATCCCACCGCACAAAAATCCCCATTTTTAATACATAAACCGGCCTTTTACACCCATTCCTGCACACAAAGCACTAGTACTTATCAAATGTTTAAAATGCATGAAAGGTTTTGTGTCTCCTTAAAACTTCCCCCCTTTTACACTGCCCTAATTACTGACATGTTTTAGTACAGAACATTATAGGCACATTTGCAATGTTTGTATGGGATTAGTTCAAAACATCCTCTGCTACTATAAGCTGTTAATGCAATACCATGGTTTATTTCTTGGGCACTTGCATGATTACATCTAACCTTGTAGCTTGTCACATATTCTGAATGTGAAAATGTTTTGCTTTTTTTTTTCAATATTTTTAGGGATAAAAGTGTTAAAAACCCTAGTCTGGTATAATAAGTGGGGTAAATTTAGCCCAATTTGAAGTGTCAATGGTTGAAATCGGTTGTATATTAGTTACGCGTTACATTGATGTGATTTTATTAATTTGGTTATAATAAAGTTGACCGAGTCTACAATACTCGTTCTCAACCACCACAAGTCATATGTTGACAGTTTACAAAACACAGGTGATTTTCCTTGTTCATGTAAATTACCACCACAAGTATCAATACAAAGGTTGGCCATGGACTTCAGAAATAATTTTGTTCAGTGATATAGCACCATTTGCAAAGCAGAGTGATTTACTACAACAAACCAAATATTATATTAGTCTGAGACAATAAATGTTAATTGAAAGTGAAACTATAGGTAAAGTACGGGAACCAATTGAGAGAATGAAGAAGTTAGCGAGTTCATGTAGATATCACCGATAAAGGTTAATTACCAAAATTCAGTTGATCTTGATGAGGCGGTTTGAATGTTATTAACAAAGTTTATATCACTGTGCCCATAGGGCCACTGTTTTATATTTTCTGTAATATTTTCTGTCTTTTACGACAGAAAATACAAAATGACTATTTTCTTCCAAGTAGATCAATTTCAGTATGATTAGGCAACAGTCAGATGAGTAAAAATGTCAACACCTCCTTTGGGTAAGTCAGGGGAATGAGGCTGTGGATCACGAAACGCAATGTGTTAATGTGTTGCGTTCATGCGATTATGACTTTCAATAGCATGTTTATTTAACCCTCGTCTACCTGAGCCATTTTTTGTGTAACAAAAACCTCTCCGAAGGGTGGGGTGTACCACCCCCCCCTGTGATTTTCGTTACTGAACCCCCGATTCCTGTAAATTTGGTACCACAGGATACTTAGAGTTTCTTCTTCTTCTTTCCATTGGTACCAAAATAAGTATGACCCCCATATGACGTCACCATGCGTCATATGTTGAGGAAGTCCACGAAAATACTGAATATTAGGGTGGAAATTGATATTTTCGCAATTTTAAAGCGACTCCAAAACCTATTATAGCTTCTAAACTAAAATGATGCATTATATAAAACTAGTCATTTCCCACAAGTAGAGTCAAAAACCAAAAAACCGCATGAAAATCTGATTTTCCTAACCTTTTTGGTTTGGCGAAAAATTGAATTTTTCACTGGGGGTGTCTATGGAAATGGCAGTTTTTGCTGACATGCGAACTTTATGACGTCATTGTGAACGTAATGCTAAGGCATGTTGTACTCATTTTGGTATCACTGGAAAGAGAGAGGACCATAGCTATCTATTGGTACCAAAATCAGTGTCTGTGACTTGTGATGTTCCGTGTTGTCGAGGTAGGCATGTTGGTACTTCTCGTCTTCCCGGAGGGGGGGGGGGTGGTTACCACCCCCTATCCGATCACTTTGGGATCACCCTGTTCTTTACCTATAATACCACGGTGGATTGTTTGTTTTTTGATGAAAATGAGCGAAACAGTCATGCCAATTACATTAAATATTTTTGCAGCAAAAAAGGGGGTTTTAGCAAGCCCGGGAAGAAAACCTGAAGGGGGGGTGGTAATCACCCCCCTTCGGTAGACGAGGGGTAATAATAACGGTAAGGAACAAAAAGAAGTAACATTTAAGATTAGCTTGGAAAAAGACTATCTGAAAAACAATAACTGGTTGGCCTAATAGAGAATTTTAAGCAATTGTGACACATTGTTATCATCATCATGGAACTTATATAGTAATTATTACTGAAGTCGGTATGAATGAATATTCCAAGAGGTAACAAGCTTTGATTTGTAACCCTACTATAAAGTAGGTGTGCAGGTATAATGCAAAACACAACTAATTTAAGTCAGAACCTCATTCATTGGCATATTGCCTTTTTAAGGACTCTTCTGTTAAATTAATGTTTCTTATTAATGTGGCAAATTAGATATCTGTGGTAAAAAACAAATGACTACAAATTTAATATAGTCATTTGTCTTTTCACACTATAGTTTATTGGTCATATCAATAAGAAACATAATTTCTACTAACCTATTTTCATTTTACAAACCTTGATCTTGTGAAAAGTTGTATTGCAATGGTGAAATGTTTTAGTTAGGTTAAAAACCCAGTTTGTCCTGACATGTTACTCTTGAAGTGTTAACAGAATTAAATAATAACAAGTTAACAAAATTTTGAATCAAAGAAATAAACCAAAGATAAATGCAATATTACATTCAGCATCTAAAGTCGTTTTATTGAATCAATTCACATTTTTAGAGGAAAAATGTATTCTAATTGAGAGCTGTTATTAACATGAGCCAAAAGTATGGTACGGGTTTATTATTTTCCCGTTCTGTAAGCATGCATTGCATGTTTGAAAAATCAGTAGCTATATTATATCTGCAAATGCTTACCTCATAGCTACTTACATGAAATAATCTGTATCAAACAAGTCAAAATGTAGATATTGTATGCCTACTCTTCACACACAAGAACATAAATTTTAAAGTAATAAGCAGGGCCACTACAAATCAATGAAATTAATGTGTTTAAGTGGTTGCGTTCAAATGGGATTATGACTTTCAATTAATACCCAAAAAGTAGTAACCTATTAAGTTACCTTGGAAAAGACACTGAATAACATAACTGGTTGGCTAATTGAAGAGCATTTTATGTAATTAACTTTAAAAAAAAAAGGATGTGAAAACAATTGGCATCATCAACATGGCACTTAGTACTGTTGTACTGAAGTATGTATGATAGTAAATTAAAGCGTTATAGTATAGACATAAGCTGAGGCGACGAACAAAGAAACCCCTGTTTTCTAAAAACGGGGAGCAGACCTTTCGAGTAGGGCCGGTCGGAATCGGCTTTGGCGCGTAATTTTTTTCTTTATTTTTTTTTTTCTTTCTGGATGCTCAAAATGAAATCTTTTACAAACCAATTGTCAAGAAAACATTTGGCCAAAATTTAATAAATTTGGGCTAAAACAAGGCCTGATTTTACATGATTTTGGAAAAACTAAAAAAAAAAAATTCTGCAAAACTGAAAGATCAGGGTCGGTCGGGCCGCGTAAAACATGGTTTTTTATTTTCGTCGCCTGAGGGTAAAATTTTTTTTTTTTAACCCCAGGCATAAACAAAATTGTATTTAATGGCCATTTTCTCGATTATAATAATATATAAATGTATTTTTGTTCTTTTTATGTTGTTGTTTTCTTTGAAGGGCATCCTATTATAGGCAACTGCATCATTGATGCTCTGATTTTATTTTCTGATTCAGAAATCACTGATAGTGCCTTAACCATTCATACTTGGCAAAGAACCACTGGCCAAGCTCATATGTGGTGGTAAACAAGTGACCATTTGATGACCCTATGTGAACGTTGATCCTTATTTTGGTGAAAATTAAGAACTTGCATTTTTTGCACATAATGATGCTGATATGGCCACCAAAGTTACTCAACAAGAACCACTGGGCCAAGACAACATTGGGATAACCCTCAGTTGAACCTTTGATGAGCCTCTGTGACCTTTGACCCATTTCATGTCTTTTCCACATATGGTGGTTTCACTGATTAACTTCATACTTGTCACCAGAACCACTGGCCCAAGGCTCATATGAAGTGTGTCAACAGGTGACCTCTGATGACCTCTATGTGAATTCACATCACCAAACGCGACTCCATTGGTAAGACCGTGATGGCAGCGACACAAGCGTTCCAGGGAACGATGTATTTGTTTATGTCCGGTTATCATGCATATAACAAGTTGGCCTTTGATTCACTCTATTGATATTTTTGATTGATCTCACATGCACTTAGAAGGCCAGTTGACAGTAATAACAGCACCAAGTCCTTTGTGTGTTGTTCCCATAAAGTCCGAGTTTGAGTTTGAAACAGGAAAGGAAATAAGCTAGCTGCCTTTGCAAGGTTATCTATCACACCTTTGCCACGAAGCTGAATCTAGCTCTAACTACCGAGAACTACAGGGGTATTGCATTGACTTTCAGTTGCCACTAAAATCTACTACTCAATAGAATCTCCTCTCACACTGATCCAGACTAAACTAGACATGGCTTCCATAGGTAAACTCCACTACTTCATATCCTAGCCCTTAGAAGGATCATTAAACTTTCAAATTTCCTTGAGGGAAGCAAGCATAGTTTGAGGTATTTTTCAAAGGCTTTAGATGGTGTTAATGTAAGGTTATACTCCATTATGCTCCTTAACTATGGTATTCCAGAAGAGACGCCATTGTTATTGCTCTATGTATGCATGAAAACCCATATCATTTCTACATTTATGTAATGCTCCCACTATAAGTTTTGACTACATGCTATGGTATTTTTCCAGGGAGACACCTTAGCTACCGGATACCGCTTTGTGGACCGTTGTAGACTATATATTCGGACAACCCCTTGACATTACAATGGCAAAGGACTCACTATCAAAGTAAGAAAATCATGCGTCAGACTAGAATGCATCCACAGATGCCTGTATATTGACTATACTACATTTGCCTCCTCCATGCATTGATGGCAGCGCGAGATTTGATGGGCTCACCCGTAACCGCGACGCTGGCTTAAAGCGATGGCGTGTTTACACCCCGCGCTCCAAATAAAGCAATCTTGCCGTGTGCGTAAAAGCTTCTTCAGTTATGACATCACTGCATGGAGGTAGAGAAATGGACTATATATAGCCCTGACCTTGCGGTTATTGTGGGCCAGTTACAAGATGCACAAGACTGCTGATAGGCCTGGTAGATGCTGCTGCCAGCTAGTTTTGCTAAACGACCGGAGTATACGACTTTCAATGAGATAGCAATCAATTTCCCATCTTTTAAGATTCTGAACTCAAAAAGGTTGCCGATTTCAAATACCTTTCCACATGCTCGTCACAAAAAAGTACAAAATGGAATTCTTATAACAAGCTCCACAACATTTGGGCCAGTCTCCGTTTTAAAAGTGTTTCCAAGTTTGGTCTCAAAATGACGAAATATCAAACATTAAGGAATTATGAAAAATCATGAAATCGTAAACTTTAAATATTCTAGATCACGGAACTATGCATGGGTGATCTTAAAAATATATCCCGTTTTTAGTATATTGCCTAACGTTAACACTTAAGTAACGTAGCTGTCGTAACGTAGATGTTCGGGGGCCTTTTCACATTAGTCGTGCTGTTCCTGGATGAAAGTACGTGCTTCACTGACTTAGTCTCATACGTTATCAGGTATTACCTTATACTAAAGCCTGGTGTGTATTTTTTGACTTTATTGTATCACGCCATAATTGCAAGAGAGCGTAGCAGGAGGGAGGTAACCGTATCTGTTCGCGGTATGAAACGCACCAGGAGGGATCCTTTTCATTACTAGGGCTGGAATTGTTACGTTGAAACCAGATTTTTATGCAAAACAGGTATAAGAATAACTGGACAGCTGCGCGAGGATCACATATTTGAACATAGGGAATTCAGGGAGTGTAGCAGTTGGTAGCCATCAAGTATGGTAACGATCGGCTGCATATGGCGACCAGGCGCGCAGAGAACGCGTGCGAAACGTGGAATAAGCCAAGATTATCAGGGGTGGAAATTTGAACAATGAGTGCATAATAGAGGCTGATAAAAAATGCAATGCAATCTGTGGTATGCGCTTTTGTGTAAGAGCCGGGACACAGTTTTTAAAGAACGTATTTGGGCTGGCAACATGGCGAAAAGCAAGAATGATGCATCTTAGCCTTATTGCTTGATCTATTCTCATCCGGTTACAACATCTAGTCTGGATCATTTTGATAACATAACTCCTAAGTATAATTTATATTCATAAACATTCATTCTTAAAGGTGGTTGTTCCGATTTATGTGGTATTGTGTTCTCTACTTGTATCTGAGCGCCTGGCACTGCGCATACACCCCATCAGTACCGTGGGAAACAAACTGGCGGTTTTTGATGGTAGACGCAATATGCATGTTTCAAAGCCCTAATCAATACTGTGCTAATAAGTGGTTAACCACTAAAACGGCGGTTTTTTGTTTATATCTGTAATGAAATGGGATTTGGGGCTCAAATTTCAGGACGACAATGAAGAAAATATGGCCTTTCATCGATATCAAAATCATAACTACTTCCGGGTAAATCGGGTGGGGGGGTCCCAAAGACTATCTAAGCAGCCCTTTAAAGGCCAAAAACCAGCTTTAAAACTGTGCATGACTGTTAGCGACCCTACAAACGACTTTTTGAACACTTTATCGAGATGGGAACATTTAAAACATGTGGCGACATCTGAGTCTACAATGGGGCGTCTGTCTTCTTCAGAGATTGCGGGTGGAAATATTCTATTGTGAAACTGTGAAACTTGGACGCATGAACAAGAAGCTCAAGTTGCCTTGATGGGTCAATACCAGACTTTTGTATGATATTGTTTGGCTGGATCCATACTTTCCCCAATCATCATCATTAACTTGTATTAGCTTGTAGGGCATATCACATAGCTGAAATTGAACTACTTTAATCAGTAAGTAGTCATTGACCATAGGGCACCGACGGTGAGGGCGAAAGCAGTAGGGAGTTGAAGCCAACTCCATGGTGATTTTGGCGGCATGGCGGGCAGCGACCTGTGCGTCGAAAAAGTTGTTTGGGATTCAAAATACGCAACATTTGCGGGGTGCCGCGGAGAGTTAAGGCGCGCTGAGTTAGCGATCAGGAAATGCGCACTACGCTCTCGGTCGTGTCAACTCTTAACTGTTTGCTCGATTAATCCGTTGTAGAATTTGTCCTCTGGGTTACAAAGTGACGGTTTATTATTTTAATTCTCTGTACTTTGTATCATACTTCCAAAACATTTTTCAAGAAACTTAACCAACTTCTTTTTAATAAATTTATTTTGGAGTGTGGAAACTCGGATACCACTATCTTATGAAATCTATAAGGCCCCAAATCGGTTTTAAATACCATATCTAACTGTCTACTTCAGTTGATTGAAACTTAAAATTTGGTGTATTTATAAAAATGTTAAAAAAAAAAAAAAATTTTAGGTTTAATTATATCATTCATTACCAAGATTCTCAATTTAGTGGAATAAAAATGTTCGGTCTAAATCTAAAAAATAATTTTTTATTACAAAATCGGGGATGAAAACAGGTCCACACAATTTTCTGATCTCGAAAGGGATATAGGCCTAATATTATAAAACTTTGAAGATTTAGTCATTGAATATGATATCCTATATTGGTGATCGAAGAAAATATAATTCTTCGTATAAATGTTTTCAGGCCCGTAGCCAGGAATTATTTGGGGGGGTGCGTATTTGCCCGAAGTGGACCGTTTTTTTCGAACAATTTTTTTTTCGGTTCGCTGCGCTCGCTGGTTGACCCAATTTTTTTTAAACGTCGCCTCCAAAATCTGAAGACGGGTGGGGGAGGGGAGGGGAAGAAGGAAGAATGACACACAGGCGTTCACACAACAGTATAATAATAGTAGTTATAAATGCGTAATGCAGTAGTATTTCACCAGTGCATTGACATATAATTATTCAGATAATAGCAACAATTACAACGTAACCTTTTCAACAAGCGCCAAACTTCAACATTACAAAGCGGACATTCAACATGATAAAGCGGACCTTTGTCATTTTTAGGGGGGGTGCGTTGCCCCCTGTTTCTTCTCTTCTGGAAATAAAGTCCCATAGGTGTGCCTATTCGTTTTTAAGAAATCAGTTCTCATCTGATTCCATTGAAGCTAAATGGAATGAATGTTTTCAAATTGATGAAGAGATTGATTGGAGTTATATTCACCAAAGTAACTTTAAATGTACGTGCTAAAGAAACCAAATCTTCTATTTTAAAATCTTCCATAGGGCAATTTTCACTAATTATTTCCTTCATAAAATTGGCAGAATGGGAACCCCTAATTGTTCTTTTTGTGATGAACTTCCTGAAACCATTCTGCACTTTTTATGTGAATGCAGAAGGGTGTCTCCATTATGGAATAATCTTTGTACATTTATCAATAACAAAACTGGTGAAATGTTTGAATTTTCTAAATTCGATATCATGTTTGGTATTAGGGATAAAAGCCAACATGACATTTGCATTAATTTCTTATTTCTCGTTTTAAAATAGTAGGTGTAAATTTCAGCATGTCACTCTCAGTTTCCAAGCTTTTTAAAATTTGGTCAAAGTTAAATACAAGATTGAATATATCAGATTGCTGAAAAGAATAATAAGTTAGGGAGCCACTTTAAGAAATGAACAATTAATCTTGAAGGCTCAAATTAATGTTTCCTTTTTGTTAGTTTTCCTTCTCTGAGAGTGCCATATAGTTTGAGCAATTTTTGTTGTGGTTGTTCCTGTTGATGTTGTCGTCTTGTCTGTTTTGTTTGTGGGATGTGTTTTGTGTTTGTGTGTGGTTGTTGTTTTTCTTCAGTCCTTGCTGTATTTTGTATCTAAGTCACTGTTTTGGGGGTCTAGGGTGCATTTGTATGTTTTCTCTTATCACCAGACCCCAAGTACAGGGAATAAAAAATACAGAAAAAAATTTGAGCGCAATCGTTGGTTGGGTTAGGTTGGGGGGGGGGGGGGTTATTCGGCCATTTTGGTCGAATGGGCCTGTTTGTTTGGACTTAAATGACAGCAATGTCTAAAACCAGAAATCGGTGTGTGCTTGGGTGTAGAAAAACAAATAGAACAAAACATTAGCTTAAGCCTATAAGAATATATGGAAAGTTGCCGGTGCAATCCTGACGCTTAGGCCTATGCCTATAGGTTGAAAATAGGAATACGACATAATACTGGAGATTGAGGAGGAATGATAAAAACTATGGGATGCTGAAATAAAGGGAAGAAGGGGTTATTAGAAAAGAGGGAAAAGAGAACTGTTGAGAATGAGTTGTGGATTCAGAATTTACGGGAACCTGGGGAGGAATTATTGGTGAGGGAGAGAGGAGAGAGAGATTAGAAGACGGTAGGCCTATGTTGGTGAGGGGTCTTGGGTGATGAGGGATTATACGAAAAAATAGAACAAAACATTAGGCCTATAAGCCTAAGTTAAGAATACGGAAAGTTGCCGGTGCAACTGATCCTGCCACTTTAGTAGAAAATAGGAATACGGTGTACTGGAGTTTGAGGAGTTGCGAGAAAAAATACGGAATGCAAGAATTACTTGAGTAGGTCTAATGAAAACAAGTTAGACATACGGAATGTTGTGACACGTGATGATGGGAACTATATGGGAGTTTGAGAATATATGAAGAAAAGATTAGAAAACGGAAAGCTGGGACACGGGTATATATGAAAATTGTAAAAATCTAGGGGAGAGAACAAAAAATAATAATAGGCATAACAACAACAAAACGACAACAAAATTAGTAAACAGGATTTCATTGTGAGAGTTTCTTCTCTCTATTTTATAGATTTTAGATAGGCCTATTGCTAAAATCAATAGCATTGAAAATGCCTTATGAAATTTGCGATAGCAGTTCTATAGGACTTCAGCATGTTAAAACAAATCCACGCAATTTGAATTTCTAATTCTGACAAATTTCATGTACATGATGAAGCAGAAGTTCTAAAAATACTTTAAAGGGGCATTTCGTGATCCACAGCCTCGTCCCCCCGACTTACCTAAAAGATGTTGAGATTTTTATATCATCTGAACCGTTAGCCTTAGTAGTCCACATGTGCCCAATCTTATGTGCAAATTTGGTCGCATCTGTAAGAAATTCGCAATTTTGTATTTTCTGTCCGTAAACGGACAAATTACAGCACAGTAACTTATGGGACCGTGGGAAACGAGCAATTGCTCATAACACAAAACTGCAAGATCGGTATCAGCTCAAATTTTGGGAATAAGCTTTTCTCAAGCATATCCAGTGATCAATGAATAAAACAGAAGGTGCTGAAATCACGAAATGCACCTTTAAGTAACATCGAATACAATTTTCAAGGACTTGAAAAAAGGGATCAATAAAATGGTAAAATATCAAAATTAGGCCCTAATGAAAAATGGGGAAAATGTATGGGTCTGCAATCCTAGAAATTTCGGGATGGATGGTGGCTGTGCAAAGTTCACAAAATTACTGGCGTAAAGCGCATGAAAGTCGATTCTGAGTTTATCGTTACCCGCCCGCATCGCTTTTTGGAGACTAGAAATACCCGCGTCAAAATTTCAAAATTGCCAGAATAATTCATTATTTTCAAAATACCGTCCTTGTCACCAGGTTTAGCAATTGGAAACATATATTTTGTTTGTAAAACATATTTTTGATAACTTTGAAGCAAAACCAGGCTGCCAAATCATACTACTTCACCCCCTTCCCCCATAAAACGTGTTTATAAATCATGTGTATCAGTTTGACTAAACAACACACATTTTAGGTCAATAATGAAATCTGATGAAATAATGAAAAAGTCACCTCAATAACCCTAACCCTGACGTCGGTTTCTAGCCTATCTCCAGGGAGGAACTGAAGGAGTGAGGGAAGAGGGGAACAAGAAAAGTCTCACATTCGGGTGGGATTCGAACCCAGGGCCATTCGGGCCCCAGCCCCATGACCCGGATAGCACGCTTAAACGGACTAAACGGCGGTTTCGCTGGCCCGGCCAGCGATTCGTGCCCATATGAGTCTTGGTTTGATGACGTCATCGCTACTTTCTGGACTTAGTGCATTTTTCTCAATTAACACAGTGAGTTTTTGTGAGATTCAGTTGTGCTAGGGTTAACCAGGAAAAAAAAGTAACAAACCCGGAATTGACTTTCATGGGCCTAATCACAGAACGAGTATAATGAAAACTGGCACTCAAGCAGGTCTTATTCAGTTGATGGACGCACGCGTATAAAAACAACACACTGCGAAATACGCACGCAAGCTTAACGGCCCGCACAGAGTGGAGCATGTGCGCACATTTTGTGTTATTGCGTCAGGTTCAAGCATTAACGCCTGTGGATGCGTTGTTGCTAAGGATAACTGGCTTCATGGATACAGTCTTCGTACGCCATCTCCGTTGTATCTAATCCGGTCATTGGCGTCCATTTTGGCAAGCGCCCTCTAGTGTTATGCTTCTGTAAGTGATCATGTGTTAAATAGTGGTGCTACTTATCAAAATTAATGAAAAAAATAGTTAAAAGGTTACTAAATCATAATTATTTAAAGGCTGACTCAGAGATTTCCCGATGAGGGCGCACTCAATTTAAAAAAAATTGTGTTTTTTGCATATACATAATGCTTGTCCATATACTAATCATTGTGCAAAATAACTAAGCTCAAATCGAAGTCCTTCATATAGAAAATCACAACTTTGTTATAAAATTCCGGATCCGGGATTTTTGTTATACACAGTATCCTATGGCACTGTTTTACTGTGCATAAGTGTTTACTGCATGAAAATGGAGAGTCCAAGACATCTCTAACTTTGGAATTAAGTATTTTAGGTTACTATCTTTAGTTCTAGATAACTATTTTTAATTTCTACACAAACTAATTATATTTCGAAATCTCTGAATCAGCTTTAAGAATTCAATATTGAAATGATATACCCAAACACACAGAAAGGCAACCATTTGAAGATGCCATTAGTGCCCCCAAAGGGATTCTGGGTATTTTGGTTTGTGCTGTTATCAGCATCCGTACTTTCTAAAATACCAACATTAGCTTGTAGTATCGGACATTGCACCGCTGACCAATCAATTACTTTACAAAAAAAAGCTCAGATTGGAGATGGCGACCGTTGAAATGACAACTGTGATGGCTCCCATTGTCGCATCGAGAAATGTTGGGATATTCCTATACAGTATGTTGCACGCATAGTGAGATAAGCCGATATTTTGTGCACAAAAAAGCTAAACAAGCTTTTGTAAGGTATATAGTAGTATGTAAAACTTATCTCCCATAAACACCCCTAGTACAAGAAAGTTGTTTTTTGACATAAAAAATTGCAACAGAAACAATTTGTTGTGTTATCATACTTCGAAATCGTCGCAGAATAATGTGTCAGAAGCCTAGAAAAATCAACAATGGGAAAGTTTTTTCTTGTTTATCTTTTCTGTCCTGTCCAGTTATTTATCTGTAGGTTAGTGGTATGTCAACATTGTTTGTGCTGTACTTTGTTTATGTACGCATGAGCGTTCTATTTTAGCTCCAAGACCATTTTCAAACTCTATTATCTTATATGAAGATAATACATAGTTTCTATTATTATTACACTTAAATAGTGAGATATTTATATTGTAACACACATACACACACACAGGCAAAATTATTTTTTTTTCACACACCTGTACGTATACACAGACACATGACAAAATTATTAATGGCACTAAATTTTGTTGTAAACTCATCAGGTGAATTTCCAGTGTGAAAGCTACAACCATTGAAGTAAGAGCTATACAACCACACTGATTGCTAACATGGCAGATTTAGGACTTCTACCACAAGGTGGTGATGATGATGATGACAAAGACAGCTGCATGTCAAGCAAAGCAAAGAGGATATGTTTGCCAGCAGACGGTAAGCTTTAGATTTTAAAGGTGCATTTCTTGATTCCAGCACCTTCTGTTTTATTCATTGTTAAAGGTGCAACGAGAGATTTCAAGTCATCCATATTTTTTGTGAAATGTAGTGATTTCATATAGATTAGACACTCAATAGATTCCCTTCCTTTTATTTGGTTACAGAAATAACTTAAAATGAAAACAAAACGCGATTTGTATATGTTTATATTTCAATAGAAAACATAGGCTGAATTTCGTATTTGCTCTTATACGAAACTAGAAATTTCACAATTTTTGTACCAAAGAAACAGTTCTCAGCTTAATCCTCACAGATGGGGATATATTTGATATAAAGCTTTACATCAGTGCCAAAATCAGAATTTTCATATTTTTTCGGAACACCTGTTATTTGAAATCTCTCGTTGCATCTTTAACTAGATATCCTTGAGAAAAGCTTATTCATAACTTTTTAGTTGATACTGACCTTGCAGTTTTGTACAAATGCTCATTTCCCACAGTCCCATAGGCCAAAATGCTATAATTTTTGTCCGTTTATGGACTGAAAATACAAAATAACAGAATTTCTTATAGATACGACCAAATATACATGTAAGATTAGGTACACATGGATTACTAAATGTTAATGGTTCAGATGAAATATAAATCGCAACTTTTTTGAGGTAAGTCGGGGGGACGAGGCTGTGGATCATGAGATGTCTCTTTTATTGTCCCCGCCGAACGAGTTCGGAACGGGGACTATGAAATGAGCAGCGTCCGTCCTGTCGTCCGTTTGTCCGTTCGTCCGTGATAAAAATGTTAACCCACGTTGTATACGATTTATCTGGAGTTCTGTAAGGGCGACAATGACGTAACTTGGTGGAAAGAAGCGGGTTGATGAGTTCTCGACCTGATTAGATTTTGGGCTTAAAATATGCTAATTAAGTATCTAATTTGCATAATTTATGAAAATTTTCCTGCAAGGCCTGTGTACAAGTTTTCTGGAGTTCCATGAGGCCTATAATGATGTAACTTGGTGGAAGGAAGCGGACTGAAAAGTTCTCAGCCTGATCAGATTTTGGGCGTATTTCGGGCAAAATTGAGTTATGCAAAATGAGCTAATAATATGCAAAAATACGCGTAATGCTATCTTTTTTAAACGGTACATCGAATACTCAAAATTCCTGCGTGCATGAAAGCCTATCAATTGAAAGTATGTGATAGCGGGCTAGGTATGCAATTGAGCTAATAAATTGCATAAATTGCTGTATCTCTGATGAAACGAAGGTTGGATAGTCAAAATCCTTCACTACCTGAGGACTTACTATGCCATAGGGGAGGGAAAGGTGGGTGTATAGTGGGGTTGTTGAGGGATGTGAGGGAGGGGGTTGGGTGTTGAGGGGTGGTTGGGGAGGGGGATGTTGTGTTGCAGGAGTGTGGGGAGGGGTGGTGAGGTGTTCAGGGTATGGGGAGGATGTCGGAGGGTTGTAGGTTGTTGCGAGGGTGTTAGGGAAGGGGCCTGGCGTGTGTTGGGGGTTGGGGAAGGGGAGCTGTTAGGAGTATTGGTGGTGGGGTGTTGCAGGGGGGTTGGGGGTTGGGTGGGGGTGTTGGGGAATGGGGTGGGGGTGTTGGCAGGGTGTTGGAAGTTGGGCATGTGGGGAGGGGGGGGTGGGTGTGGCGGTTGGGGGTTGGGGAGGGGGTGGGAGGATTGTGCAGGGTTTACAAGGGAGGGGGGGGGGGGTGTGTATTGCCTTTATACTGTTAAATGATCGCGACATGCGGCGGGGACATATTTTACGCACGCAGTAAAATACGGTTCGCCTTGTTAATTCCAGTGGTCATGTCATAAAACTAAAGCATGCCAGGGAACAATAAAAGTTATGCTTGTATAATATCTACACATGCATTCCATGTCCCGAGGGTCAACGCCGTTTCATAGGAAAAGGGGTGGTGTTTGGTCCAAGAATTCACGTAAAAAAGGGCATATTTGTTCAGGACCAAAGGTCCAAACATGACCAAAATCAAGAAAAAGGTTGGCGTGATATCTAAATGAAAGCTTTTATGGATTAGGGGGTACCCAGATTCATCATCAAAAAAACAAAATCAGTCTGTCCTGGAATTAAGTCCTGTTCTAGGCCTTCAAATCAGGGAATTCAAATCACCAAAAATGAAGCCTTATAGGAGATATGTTATTAAATTTGCAGCCAAGCAAAAATCCCTCTAGCCAACACATTCTTCAAAAAAGACCATGTAGAAGACCTGGATTGGGAGGAGTCCAATTCTCCGCTCAATTGGCCTCCACCAGAAATCCGATAGTAGAGGAATTGTGAAAAACTCCTGGGGGGGTGACTCTGAGACGAATTACCTAACGAGTTCGAAAAGCAAGCAATCAATGGATTGTTTGCAGCGTGAAGTGTTGGTCTCGGTCTTGTTTTGTGAATTTCACCGATTCCCTGAGATCGAGAAGCAGTATCGTTATTCCATACATTCAATGTATATAACCCCAAGATTTGAGTTTGGAGGGCTGGCTATTTTTACATCAATGATGTCACACGTGCGTGTTATTGTCTGAAAACCCTGAACAGAGGGTAGTACCTCAATGACGTTTGCCTATAAGGCCCCATGAAAACTAAAATGACCCCAAGTTTGTACACTCATTTTCGATCTATGTAGAATTTGCCCCAATTTTAATGTATTAAGACATTCTTGGAGTATCGTCAAAATATACTGAGTTAACTAAAATGTGTATTGTCCTTATTTTTATCACAACAAATTTATGAAACAAAATTTGGACCAGTTATTTCACAAACGTTTATTTTTAAAAGATAGGATCTCATTGGACATTTTATGTAATTTTGACTTAAGTCTTATGAAAATGAAGTTATTGATGACCTGGCAAACCCATAAAGTGTTATGTGAGCCGGCCTTAGAACAATTATCCAGGTTAAGTCATGAATGAGCAAAAATGGTAAAATTGCCCGAATTAGAGGATACTCGCTCATATAAACGTTAAGGTGTCACAGGCAATCGTTGAGGCCAATTATTGCAGCCGCAACAGACCTGGTTCGATAAGCTAGAGCTGTTTAACACATGGATACAGCTTTGCTTCCCATCTCTGTTAGGTATATTCGTTCTCAGGGGTGTATGACAAAGGAAAGAGGTATGGGTATGTGCGGCCCTTTTCAGCTTCAGACCACCATTTCGCACCTATCAGCCGTTCTAAGGTTCAGTTGAAGGCAAAATTTCAGTTCTTAAGGGTCCCTTGGGAAAATGTTTGCCTCCAGAAGACTAAAATTTTAGCCAATGTCAGTTCCCAACGCCGGCCAAATTTCTCAAAATTTCAGTTTTTTTCCTTAAGGCCCTATTTTAGAACTTAGTTAACAAGCCGTTATCAAACCACAAATTAGGGTCGGCCGCACGTAGGCCGACATCCCTACTGAAAACAAGTTGAGTAAGCCCCCCCCGGGGCAACCCTGGCACGGTGAATTGAAATCATTTATTACAAAGTATACATAGCCAGTGACATTGCATGGGTGAGGGCAAAACAATCTCTATCACAGAAAGCTTGACGGAATGAACTTCATCAAGAACAAAGAAAGAAAGAATGAACATTACATTAAAAACTGAAGGAAAGA
>JAMKCH010025504.1:0-18210 GCA_023653785.1 Ophioderma brevispina | reverse complement strand
GGATATTTTTTGATAGAAAGCTTTACAATTGGTGGCAAAAATCAAATCACCTTTTTTAGGAACCCTGTTATGTGAATCTCTTGTTGCACCTTTAAACATTCGAATGAACATAGTCAACTCTTTAAAGCTGCACTGAGAGATTTCACATAACAGGTATCCCTAAAAATGTGAAAATTCTGATTTTTACACTGATGTAAAGCTTTTTTATCAAACTAAAACGCGCTCCACTCCCATCATGGTTTCATTGAGGACACATGAGACAATGACACAAGCATGTTAGACAAGGTTCTTGTGTGCTTGATTATAATCCTATAGGCCTAATGCTATCAACTGGCTTAAAGGCCGACTAGGAGATTTCCTGAGGAGGGCGCCCTCAAGTTTCAAACAAATGATGTGCATTGTGCATATTTCATAATACTTGTCCATACTAATCACTGGGTGAAATAGCTAAGCTCAAATCGAGTCCTTCATATAGAAAATCGCAACTTTGTTATATGTCCGGATCCGAAATTTATTATACACAGTATCCTATGGCACTGTATACTACACATATTTTACTGTGGCATGCAACGAAAATCCGATCTCTCAACTTTGGAGTGGGCATTTTAGGTGACTATCGTTAGTTCTATTGACTATTTTCAATAAACACAAAAAAAAAATATATTTCCAAATCTCTGAGTCAGACGTTAATACATAAACACTTTCTATCATATCACCACATAAAGATGACCTAATCAGACCTAACAAAGCTGATGACATGAGTAAACACAATACATTAAAATGTCATAGTCCATTGTAATAATACCAAAATGATCGTCCATGAAGATCACTCCTGTGTGACCTTGGTCAAAAATAATACACAACAATTTGCAACATCATACATAATTACTCACAAATTCATTCTAGAAATATCTATTTGAACATTATGTGGACCTGAACGATGATTAGTTTTGACAAAACCTAGGAGATTCAATCATAACGCATCACGATCTGTTAATTTGAGAACTCAATGTCCAATCAAACACATACACCTCCTTAATTCCCTTAGAATACAAATCCCATGTCTGGACTTTCTCGCAGAGAGGACATCTGACACTGACAAATTTCTGGGTCTCACTGAGTGGGGAGTGTATTTTTAACACAGATTGACTCTTCTAGCTGAGGCCTTTCTGTTAAGGGTGGGATTGCTAACGGTTCTTAATCACAATGCACATGGGAATAAAGGAAACAACATTTCAATTTAATTACTGTCAGCATGTACTTTGACTCTTTGTTAGGCGAATGCAACATGGCAGCCTTGGATGGCGGGTTGTTTCCATGGATGCTAGGATCGAGGGGAACAATTCCGTCAGTACGGTAGTACTTTGAGCTACTTTGTTAGGCAATGCCAGATGGCCAGTTGGTGGCAGAATTTTCTGCCATAGATGCTTCGATGCAAGGGGAAACATCTGTCAGCAGGGTAACTTTGGTAAGGCAAATACAACATTGGCAGCCTTGGATGCGGGTAGTTTTCCAGGATATGATTCAAGTGGATACAGTCTGTCCGCATTGTACTTTTGAGCAACTTTGTTAGGCGAATGCAAACTTGTCAGCGTTTGGATGGTGGGTAGTTTTCCATGGATGCAGGGATTCAAGGGGATACATTCTGTCAGCATGGTACTTTGAGCTACTTTGTTAGGCGAATGCAACATGGCAGCCTTGGATGGCGGGTTGTTTCCATGGATGCTAGGGATTCAAGGGGATACATTCTGTCAGCATGGTACTTTGAGCTACTTTGTTAGAGGAATGAAAGATGGCAGTCTAAAACGGAACTATGTTTAAATTAACAGTTTCAGAACACAGAAGTAGAAATTAGAACCCTATGTTCTGCTATGATCAAGCGCTTTGTTTCATAAAGGGAGTATTTGGGTTTCCTGAAGTTAAATACAATGAATGCAACAGACATTAAGCATTGAATGGCTTGATGACTGCATGTGCATTTACAAGTTTATGCTAGACACTGCCAGTCAAGCATGTGTGTAAGGCAAACAGAAAAAATTTGATACATGTGAAATGTGTTTCAGAAATATTGTGCACTAGTGGGATACCTGCACTTTGTATCCCCCCCCCCCCCCCCCGAATCAAAAACAAAAGGATCAAGGCCTGTCGTTCCTGTAATTGGTATTTTCTACCTTGTAAATTTTGCACCCACAACCCATATTCTCAACCATTTGTTCTCCTTTTTCTAATATCCCATCCTTCCATTTGTTCCAGCATTCCAATATGCTATTTTTCTCATACACTCCCTCAAAATCCAGTATACTGAATTCCTATTTTCTACCAATAAAGTGTCAGGATTGTACCAACAACTTTCCGTATTCTTAAGGCTTAGGCCAAATTTTTTTTCTTTTTTTCTTACAATCCCTCATCACCGGGCCCCTCTCCAACATACCATCTTCTAATATCTCTCTCCTTCTTGCCTCTCTCTCTGCCCTCTCTCTCTCTGCACCTCTCTCTCTCTCTCTCTCTCACTCCTCTTTTACTCACTCATAATTACTCAAGTTCCCATAGTTCCCCTCCTATCCATGCAAGGTTTTCTAACTGGCAATTTGATATGGACGTTTTACGTTTTAAGTTCACAAAAAACAATGTTAAAACAAAAGAAATTTTAGTGGAAGTGGGATCTTTAAACAAATTTAACATTTAAAATTCTTAATGTTTACCTACGCAAGTAGGGCAAAAATGGTCAGTTCCCCATTGTTTGGCAATTGGGGTGGCAGAAGGGTGCAAAACTGCCACGAAAAAAAAAAAGAAGGTCCACTTTGGTCTGATTTTATAAAAAAGGTCCAAATCTTAGGAAAAAATTTGACAAGTCCATCCCTTTTGGATTAGACATGTCAAAATCCACCCAAAAGGACCATTTGGGCGTTAGTTTCCACTTTTACTAAAAGGTCCACTTTTACAAAAAAAGTCCACTTTTTTCGAGGTCCCACAGCCCCCTAAATAAATCCTGTGTAAAGCCCTGATTTCACTCAACAAAAATGTATCAGATGGATAGATAAATTCATCTTGAATTTAAAGTTTTCATCTTAACAAAGTTTTGTAATGAAAGTCGTTTTCAGTGCTGCAGTATGAGACCAAATAGGCCAACATTGTTCCATACAATATGTGGTTAGCCTCTTGCTCAGCCCTTGCGTTTTGTCAGAGACCTCGGCAACTAAGTGTAGCAATGATTGTTAAACAGGTACCAATCCTCAGTGTTTGGACAGTTTGGCCCTGAATATAACGTTAGAAGAGAGAATGTGAAGAGATATTTTCTACACTGGCAAAACCTTACTAGGAAATGGAGAGGATAAGTTGTATTTGACTTCAAAAGTTTTCAAATCAATTACAGGGGCACCACCCATCCTCGACCTCGACCCCACCTTTTCATGATTTTGGTATCATAAACAAATGTATTTTTATCATCTCATCTGCAAAATATTTTAACTGACTTCTTTCCCATTTTGATGTTACTGCTAAAATGTAGTTGTTTACAGTACAAAAATATTTTGTACCTTACTCTACGCGGGCTATTATATACACAATTACTGTTCACATTAAAATGGTATGTCGGATTCAAAAGAAAGTTTTGGATTGCACGTATTTTGGTGATGGATGATATGGGATCGAACCTTTATTGTTTGCATATGGCATTATCTTAGGCAAAAAGTTAATGAAACTTGTCTACCTCTGCCCTTGTTATTTCCCAATGGCATTTTCTGTTGACTTATCGGAAATTGTGCAGGGGGGGTCCCTCCCACGCATCAAGTAATGAAGACGTGGAGTGTTGAATGTGTGGCAGAGACTTTAATTATGAATCCTGTATCTTCAAAGCCAGGCAGTATCAGATCTAATAATAGATGTACGTCGATGTTGGGTAAGGATGTATGTTGGTAAGGGGAATCTGTGGTTCAAAGGATAGACCATGGCAAAATCTCGACAATGCCTTTTCATAAAATTTGCTTTTGATTTTTTGGGTGAGGTCGCTCAATTTTCTAACAAATCATGTTTTGGTACTTTGGCATATATACATAATGTTTGTCGCATAACTAACACTGTGTACAGATACCAAGCTCAATCGATTCTGTAAAGCAATAGTAGCACATTTTTTGAAGAGCGCCCCTAATTTTTTTCAAAAATTGTGAAATTTTTACACGGTTAGGTTAACCTGGCTAGTAAACTAGACCTGTGAATGGTTAAGCTTGAAAAATGTCTATGTGTCACAAACGAATGAATTTTGGTAATTAGAATAATTATTTTCGGGATCCCCGTAATAATTCAACGGCTGCTTTGAAACAGGCCTTCCAATGTAAAATAGCCGGGAATAGCGCCAGGTACTGTCTAGGGTCCTCCATTAGTTGTTTATTGGTTCAGGCAGTCAAGTTAGAGGGTATTTCTCGAGGTGGCACTATTTCATCATGGACGGATGCATAACGTAGCATGTCCAGCTCTTGCCGTTTAAGTGGCAATCTGGGATCCCATTCTAATTACAAAATCGTTTATTTATGATAAATACGCATTTTTTAGCATTCTCGTTCGCAGGTATAGTTTTCTAGAACATTACCAACGTAACTGTAGCAAAAATATCAAATTTTGAAAATTGGGGGCCTCTTAACAAAATGTGCAATATTGCTTTAATATAGAAAAGCACAACTTTGTAAAAAACTTCATCATCGGAATTCTTTTCATACACAATTATCCTATAGCTTCCTATGGTACTGTTATACTATCTCTGACACACCCATAGACCACCATTACCATGCCACTTGGGCTACAAAATTGCATTAAGTCCCGGCAAGTCATGCAATACATCAATAAGAACCCAAATGAACACAATGACACCCTCAATCGCTTGCCATCCCTGGTAATGGGACTGGGGTCCGCCTGGTAGCCCCGGGGGCCCCCTTGGTTCGATTCCCACCCACGATGTGGAATCTGTCTTTAGCTTCTATCCCTTCGCCTCCCTCCCTCCCAGAGACAGGCTAGAGATGAAAGCCTTGTTAGGGCTATAAACATTAGCTACATCAAAACAATTTATCTCCAAATTTTGAAGTAAGCAATTTTAGGTACTATCTTTAGTTCAGTGCATTATTTTGTAGTAATTAAAATTAGATTTCCAAATCTCTGACCCTGACCCTACTAACCCACCGACAATGTGGCTAAAATGGTCCCAACCAGGTCCTAGGGGCCAGTTCTGGTCAACATTGAAAGTACAGTTCATGCATATCCCTCTGGCGAATTGTATATGGCTGGAAAATGGATGATAGACATTTGCTTCATTACAAAATCCACAATGGCTAAAGTCATAGCCTGGGGGCTGCTTAACACAAATTACCATATGGGGACGTACCACAAATATGGGTCTCATTTTCAGCTATATGATACTTGTGGTTAGACCAATTACATGGCATAATTTTATTTTAAAAAAGGTCCTTTTTTTCTAAAATTTCAAAATTTTGTGTGGGCATTTGTAAAACTGCCTTATCTCAAGTCAAACTTTTCTCAAATTATTGGGAAAATTAGTCTCATTTCTTAATATGAGCGCCAAAATTTTCCAATTTTACCACTGTGCAGTATACATGGTACAAGAAAGGGAGCCTTGGTGTTTTCTTGCAAATTTTTACCTTTGGGGCATACATTTAAATATTTTCTTTTGAAAATGACCTTTTGGAGAATAAAGGGGATGCACTGCCAAGGTGCGTCACACCCTTGACTGCCCATGCTTACAGGCCTACTTGTACTGATTATGGTGGGAGTATGTCTCCTTAGTTTGGATGAGTTAGAGTCAGTGGCGTAACCAGCTGAGGGGCAGTGGTGTGATTTCCACCCTGATCAGAACCCTTGCCCCAACCCCCCCAAATGGGACTGACCTTTTGTGCAGGTCTATGGAGAAGGACCATCGCCCCCTCAGAAAATGCCTCGGAACCCCTCCTGCGCCCCCCCCCCCATCTGGTTACACCACTAGAGAGATTTGTTTTGCACACTGCAAGGGTAAAACCTACAGTTCACATAATGTTATTGGATTACATATAAATCTATAAGTAATAAGTGATTGGTGCCATTTGACACATGCTGTCCATAAAAAGGTCAGTGGAGGTTAACCATGCAAAGTGAGGGGTACACATAGCAATGTCATTTCCTCCTGATGATCATAGCTACTCATGAATAATTATGATCTTCTTTTCTATCCTTGTCGCGATTAACTCAGTAATTCAGATTTCTTCATACTAAATTTGTTGGATTTAGCATACCCATTGTGGCCACCCCACCTAAAATCTTGAGTCCAGAAACAACTTCATTCACTATTGTACCTATTTCACCTTTGTAATACAAACAAGTCTGCCGGTTGCTAAAGACCACTACTGAATGGCAAGACTAAAATCTATCTTTGAAGTAATGCGACCACTATATTCAAAAAGCTGGGTAAGAGTCAGTTGTTATTTATGTTTTATTACAAAAATGCTAAAGATACAACATAATTCATAATTTTAACATGATGATATGGTGTTATAGTTTTATAACAGCATACAAATTTTAAGTTTATTAAATGATAGATTTTGGCAAAAAAGTAGCAAATAATGTGGGAAACAATCTCTTTGCATGTGACTAACAAAAAATGTTTGAGGAATGTATGTTTCATTTTGTCTGAACATTGTAAAAATCAACATTACATTGTGTAAAGTATGGAATTGTAAGACTCAATATACACGGTGTATAAAGTTTTTAATCCATTTCTGGGTGCTGTGTATATAGCCTTATCCTTTAAAATATCAATATTGAATGCTACAAATTGAGTTATTTCTTAACAAATATATATAATTATATACCTAGTTGTTCCTTAATAGAATACGAATTATTTCTCATTTCAAAACTGTGCAATTCTACCCTTATACAATTTTTACTTGCACCAAAGAGGTTCACCGTGCATCGTCTGGGGGCCTGCACAGCTAGCATCAAGAACCCTAGAACTGCATTTCACCTTTCCCAAGCTCGGACAATGATACAGAATGTAGTTTAGCACAAAACCGACACCCAGAACCCTCACATGCTTCTCTCTTTCATGAATTGAGCCACCCACTGTGTATCAACGCTTATTCACAAACAAAACAATGGTAGCATTTAATATCGAACTCTCAAGTATGCAAATGAGGTAATGCCAATTGATGTTGTCATGCGTGTATAAGTTGTTCAGTTAGCGCAGGACAGACTCAATAGCAATTTACCTTATTGCATACTTGGGACTTCTTATATGAACGTCTACCCAAAGAGTGCTATATATAGGTCGAGTTTTTCTGTGCCAATTTGCATTGCAACAGGAACAATATTGTAAACAAATTGTTTGAAAGTGTAGGTTTTTACTATACAGTGGGGTATACTTGGTTTACATATCACTAGCTATCTCCACGGGGAATTTCAAACTGTAAAATGTTCGTTAAGTCACTCAAATCGACAGCTTTATTTAACTTTTCTCAGGTCCAATCATAAAATGGAAGGTCTTCAAAATTCAATGATTTTGTAGTTTTTCTTAACCATTTTTTTCCTAATTAGCCAAAGGTATGAATTTTAATGCATGTTTATTTAAAGGAACAAGATGTGGATTTGGGGAGATATAACACAATGATACTTCCAAAGTTGAATCGGGGTATGAAATCTCATGCTTCCATTATGATTCATTCAAAACAAAAACCTTACCAGTGATTAAGATTTTACTTTTTAATATTTAAAAAAAAAAAAAAAAAAAATTTTATTATTTAATGTGATACCAGGGAAAGCAACTGTTGCAAGGCTTGTGCGCTTTGCACATGAAGGGACACCCCTCCTGCACCCACCCATGCGTCAATCCTGCCAATCATTATTTTTATTTACAAGGGCTATGGCCCCAACTGAAACTAGTCCCGTCCCTATTTTTATATTACAGAAGCTACTATTTTTCACATTTACCCTGTGAAATCTTAGGGCTAAAAATGTTTAGGGTGTGGAGGTTGTGAGTGAAAATGTGCACCATTTTGGTCGACCAACAATTAAAGGGGGATGGCCCGATTTAAGTAAATGAAGTTGTTCATTTTGAATAGAAGGGATTCACCCAAAAACCCTGTCTGTAAGTTTCGCACGATATTTCAATCCGTTTTTGCTGTGTAGGCTAAAAACGGATTTGTAAGCCCCCATAGATTACCGTGTAAAATTAATATGTCGCCAAAACGGGGCACATTCGTTGGTACCTTCCAAACCAAACATCTTTTAGCTTTAAATTTCACGTGTAAAATGAGAGAAAAAATAGAAGCTTTTAGATACCAAAATTTTGACAACTTCCGGTAAAATCCGGGGTCCCTGGGGACGGGCTATTAGCGATCGGGCCATAGACCTTTAGTTTACACAGGGGCTTAAAAAAATCACGTTTTTAGCTCTCACATCAACACGAAGTGAAATATCAGCGCAAAATTTTACAAGTTGGGATTTTGGATCAAGGTCATTCAATGAGATGAAAACTCATATAATAAATCGGGCCATCCACCTTAAGAAACAACTTTGCTAATATAGGGTAGAATTCGTCAATGTGGTGCGGGAATCGGTCTTGATTCCCCAAAAACAAATTTGCAGGAATCATCTAATTGCCAGTGGGTGAAAGTTGGTACTAACGAAAGCTATTCTAGCATCCCCCCCCCCCCCCCCCCCCCCCCCCCCCCTTGCTGAAACAATGAAATCAAATATTGAGGTAATTGCAAAAGTACCATGTACGGTCCAACTTACCGTTTTATTGCATCCACAGGAAGTAGTAGACTTTCAGCCATTCATTTGTCCCACTGTATTTATTTTTGAATCCATTGCATCTCGAAAAATAGCGTAAAACTTCTGGAAAACGTGCATACTTCAGGGAGATTTGTTCCGATGATCCAAACATGTGCAACATTATGTTGGGGATATGGACGTCGAAGAACAGAAACGAGTCTCATCTTGCCGTACCGGTCCGTACGCTTAGGTATTACATACATGCACACACACACTGTTTTGCGGGTTGGGAATGAGATTACAATCATGGACTGAATGTTCTGACAATTTCCGATTTCAGTCACCGAACTTTACCGAGCTTCGCGAGGGTCGCTAAGTTTAAATCACATGCATATCGCCACGGCATTTTTGTAAACACGACATGTGAAAATGCTGACTTAGGGATTTAAACTTTCGCCGATTTCTTCTTTGGCAGTAAGGGATTGTTCATAAACGAGCAGAAACTTTGGTAACAAGCCGTTATTATCCCTGTGATATCCGGAAGTGGACCATTTCTGGTAGAATTTTTAAGTTTTTGTTGCCCCCCTCCTGTCAACCCATTGTCACATGTTAGTTTTGTGGGTTCTGTTGAATACTAATGCCCACATCTCAAAGTTGTTGACCCGAGGGGCTACAAAACAGCGATGTGCACATATCTTAAAGTGGCTACTGTGTAAGTTTTAACGTTAAGAGAATCAACATTGATTCACGCAATCGGTTTACGAGAATCGTTGCGAGAATCGATTCTTGCCAAAATTCTAGCCCTGTAATATTTTCACGATTTCATATTTGATCGCAGTAGGCTATTTGTAAATATTTTCTCCAACAGTATGATTCATTAAAACAAAACCTTACACATCAAGTAACAACATGATTAAGATTTTAATTTTTAAGTCAGTTGCCCCATATCTGAGTTGTGCGTAACAGTAGTAGTAGTGAAGTAGTAAATCCAAAATTTGAATCCGTTTTGTCCCCATAAAAAAGGTTGGACGGATTACCTCATGCTCATAGACAACAGCCTTTACTCCATCTTCCAATTCACCAATTCAATGCATATCCTCCATATTCAACCCAACCCTCCTACTCCCTCACTTTTTCTTCCATGTCTTCTTGGATGCCCCAACCAAAAGCTCTCTAACACGATGCCACCCCTCCCCAGGCACGCGCTCACACCAACACACACCACCCGCCCCCGCCAACCGGTCCCCCCCCACCCCTCCCAAAACCAACATCCACACCAAGTCCCAGCCCCCATCCCAATGACATAGCAAAGATTACATTTTACTTGTTGTAGTTGTTTGTCTTGTTTTGATATTTGTCGTCTTTGTGTTGGTAATTTTTTTTAATGTAACAATTCAAAATATTAAAAAAGTAAGATTTTTTTTAAAATTTTGTGCTCATTTGCATTAAAAAATTTGAGTTGGCAGGTTTTATCAGGGATGGTTGCATTATGGCAAACAAACAATTTTTATGCCTAGGGTCCATGCCTGTTGGCAGCATATCCTCACCCAGTCCCAGCATACACTTCTTAATAATATAATAATGTAAAACCCTGAAGATGACAATAGCTACCAAGTTAATCCTTTAAATAAAATATCAACAAATTGTGCCTCCTCCCAAAGGGCATTTCCAATTCACACACCTTTAAAGGGTGTAGGTGGTGACTATGGGAAAATTATAATTAGTTCCATGTGACTTCTATCCTGTCGAATCCAAAGCGAATAATGTTCCAAATTTGTAGGCTTAGTTATGGCATAAACGGTGAACATGTCACCGCTGCTAATTGTTGTTAATTGACTACAACGACGGCGATGAATTAGCAAAATTAAACACGCCTTATGTGCAGGAAAAAACTTGCTAATCACAAATATATCAACAAAATTGATATTTCTCTTGAATCCATGTATTGATGAAAGATAGAACAAACGAGCATGCGGGGTTAAATGTTGTTTTCAAAAAGCATCCAATCAAATTGAAATGGATGCATTGAGTGATTGATTAAAATGGCCTGGTTTCTCATTATTCATTTTGTTTGACCACTTAAATTTTGAGACATTATTGAATGCACATGAAGGAGGAATAAATCATAATATAACCCCAGTGATAAGGCTGACGCCGAGATTTCCCGATGTTTTTTGCATGTACAATAAAGCTTGTCCATTAAAATCATTGTGTAAAATAACTAAGCTTAAGCGAAGTCCTTATATAGAAAATCACCATTTGTTTTAAAATTCCGATCGTGAAATTTGTTATACACCGGGTATCCTATGGCGCTGTTATACTGTGCAAAAGTGTACTGCATGAAAAACTGAAAAATCTGATTAAACTATTAACTTGGGGGGGGGAATTTGAACATTGTAGGTGAATATCTTTAGTTCTAGATGTTATTTTTATTCTACTAAAAAAAAATTTATTTCGAATCTCTGAGTCAGCCTCTTTAATTTACCAACCAAGAGCAGTGTACAGGGCCATTGATCCAAACAACAGTCGGGGCGGAAGCATAGTTCACCCAAATCTAAAGAGAGGGGTGATGTGTTAACAAAACAAAAGTACGTGAATGGTTGCTGATTCAAGACCAAAAGTAGGGATGCATGTCATAAATCCCATTCAAAAGTTTGGGTGCATGGTCATTGATTGCCTCACAAAAGTTTGGAGTGCATTGTTGTTAATTCCAACTCAGAAGTGAAAGTGCCAGGTTTCATCCAAAAGTGGGGAGTGCATGGACATTGCAACAAACATAAAGGGGAAAGGGTGGTATATCCCAATACCAAAAGGGAAGGTGCAAGTTCATTGATTGCTATGAAAAGGTGATGGTTGTTGCTCCAAAGATAAAGTGGAGGCGCCAAATAGTTTATCAGTAAAAGGGGGAAGTGCATTTTCATTGATCCCAACACAAATGGACAGTGCATGTGTCTATCCCAATACAAAAGTTAGAGATGCACGGTTATTGATCCCACCACAAAAGTGGGTGGTGCATGATGTCTATTCCAATACAAAAGTTGGAGATGCATGGTCTTATTGATCCAACACAGAGTGGGGGGTGATGATGGCTAGTCCCAATGACAAAAGTTGGAGAGCATGGTTATTGATCCCACAAAGAGTGGCGGTGCATGTTAGACCCAATACAAAAGTTGGAATGCATGGTTATTGATCCAACAAAGAGTGGGCAGTGCATGATGTCTATCCCAATACAAAAGTTGGAGATGCACGGTTATTGATCCGAACCACAAGAGGGGCGGTGAATGATTGTCTATTCCAATACAAAAGTGGAGATGCATGGTTATTGATCCCAACACAAGAGTGGGCGGTGCATGTCTATCCCAATATAAAAGTTGGAGATGCCACAGTTATTGGCATCCCAACACAAGAGTGGGCGGTGCATGATGTCTCTCCCAATACAAAAGTGAAGATGCATGGTATTGATCCAACACAAGACGTGGGCGGTGCATGATGGTATCCCAATACAAAAGTTGGAGATGCATGGTATTGTCCCAAACAAGAGGGCAGTGCATGATGTCTATCCCAATACAAAAGATGGAGATGCATGGTATAGATCCCAACACAAGAGTGGGCGGTGCATGTCTATCCCAATACAAAAGTTGGAGATGCATGGTATTGCTCCCAACACAAGAGTGGGCAGTGCCGAGTCATCCCATACAAAAGTTGGCGATGCTATGGTTATGATCCCAACACAGAGTGGTGCAGTGATGTCTCTCCCAATACAAACTTGGAGATGCATGGTTATTGATCCCACCCCCAGAGTGGGCTGGTGACATGATGTCTCATCCCAATACCAAAAGTGGGAGATGCATGGTTATAGATCCCAACACAAGAGTGGGCGGTGCATGAGTCTATTCATACAAAAGTTGTAGATGCATGGTATTGATCCCAACACAAGATGGGGTGCATGTCTATCCCATACAAAAGTTGGAGAGGCATGTATTGATCCCAACCAAGAGGGGCAGTGCATGATGTCATCCCAATACAAAAGTGGCGAGCATGGTTATAGATCCCAACACAAGAGTGGGCGGTGCATGTCTATCCCAATACAAAAGTTGGAGATGCATGGTATTGATCCCAACACAAGAGTGGGCAGTGCATGATGTCTATCCCAATACAAAAGTTGGAGATGCCACGGTTATTGAATCCAACACAAGAGTGGGCGGTGCATGATGTCTATTCCAAACAAAAAGTTGGAGATGCATGGTTATTGATCCAACACAAGAGTGGGCGGTTTCATGATGCTCTATTACAATACAAAAGTTGGAGAGCATGGTTATTGATCCCAACAACAAGGTGGGAGGTGCAGTCTATACCACTATAAAAGTTGGAGATGAAACAGTTATGATCCCAACCACAAGAGTGGGCGGCTGAATGATATGTGATCCCAATACAAAGTTGAAGATGCATGGTTATTGATCCCACACAAGAGTGGGCGCGTGCATGATGTTATCCCAATACAAAAGTGGAGAGCAGGGTTATTGATCCAAAACAAGAGGGGCCAGTGCATGATGTCATCCCAATACAAAAAATGGAGATGCATGGTTATTGATCCCAACACAAGGTGGGGGTGCCATGTCTATCCCAATTACAAAGTTGGAGATGCAGGGTATTTGATCCCCAACACAAGAGTGGGCAGTGCATGATCCCAAATACAAGTGGAGATGCATGGTTATAGATCCCAACACAAGAGTGGGCAGTGCATGTGATCTATCCCAATACAAAGCTTGCGAGATGAATGGTTATTGTATCTAACACAAGAGTTGGCGGTGCATGAGGTCTATCCCAATACAAGGTTGGAGATGGGTAGGCGTTTCATACAGAAGTCCCATTGATGCAAATGAGGTATTGCCATTTATTCCGGCAAGCGTACTGCACCACGTCATACAGCGCATGACGGAAATAATTGTAATACCTCATTTGCATTCCATGGGACTTCGATATGAAAGTCTACCGGAGATGCAGAGTTTTGATCCCAAACAAGAGATGGGTGGTTGCTGAGTCTATCCCATACAAAAGCGGCAGTGACCATGGTCTTGATTATACAAAAAAAATGGGAGGAGCATGATAGAACTATCCCCTTCAAGTGGGAGGTAGTGAGATACATGAGTATATCCCAATACAAATGTTGGAGGTGCATGGTCATCAATCACAATACAAAGTTTGAATATTGACAATGATCCTAATGCAAAGTGGAAGGACATGATCATTGATACCAACACAAAAGTAGCGGTGGGTGGTCTTAACCCCATTGCAAAAGGGATATGGTCAATTTTCAAGAAAACAGTCATTTCCGATATTTGTGTCTTGGTAATTAAAACATTTAAACAATGTTTTATTGGAACAAAACAATATGGGCTATTCCATGTCAACACTCGAGATGTGCACCGCCACCATTATGGATTGTTTTTTTTCTTTTTTGTGTGGTGAGAGATATTGTGTGAATGAAATCCCGAAATTTTGTGAGCTGCTAGCCTTTTTGTCTTCCCGGAAGAAGCGCTTAAAACATTTATGGGGTCACAATAAAAAATGCCATGTGATGACAAAAGACAATTTGAAAGGGCGGTAAAGTTTTATGAACCCTCCAACAACTTTGAAAATTAATACTGGGATATTTTTGTGTGTATAATTCATATCTGCCATCTAAAACATGACGGTGTCAGAACTCCTAAAAGTACACAATTACTGTCGATTTTTTTATCAATCTGAGTCCACAGCAGGAATTGTACAGTACTATAATAAGCACACCAAGGCACGGTGCTTGGTCCACTTCTCTTTTAGCTTATATTAATGACACCTCCAAGACAACCTCTATTCCCAAGTCCGTTTATTTGCGGAAGATTGGTAGTCTACCGCCAGATCCTCAAAGATCTTGATCACTCCCTCTTACAAGAAGATTGAATACCTTAAATGGCAGGAGGACTGGCAAATGTCATTAATGTTTAAAAAAATGTTCACCATGAGACTTACCCACCGACGCAATCAAAATTATTTAATTATACTCTTGGAGGTCATGCGCTTGAAGAAAACCAAAAACATAGTTATTAGGGGTACTATCTCAAACAATTATCATGAGGCACCACATATTAACAACATTACAGCATCGCTCACCGCACTCGGGTTTTCTACGTCGCAATCTCTACTCCTGTTCCAAACCCATAAAAAGCACAGCCTACACTAGTCTTGTCAGACACACTTCTCGAGTACTCCAACTCAGTCTGGGATCCTTACCAAATGTAACTCATACAGAAAGTTGAAAAAGCAAAAAAGGGCTGCCCGAGTTTGTCAAATAAATACAGCAAAACTGTCAATATAAATAATCAAGGACCTAGACTGGGATACTCTTCAGCAAAAGATAACAGCTACCAGACAACTATTACTCAACAAGGCCAGAGGGACTGCTGGCTTTGCCGGTGGATCGTGTGCTACAGCCAATCCCGCGTCAATCGCGGCACACTCACCCGGAGCTTACCAAAAAACGGGACTAATAAAGACTGCTACAAATTAGTTACGTTCCTAGGACAGTGTGGAATGGGAACAACATGCCAATATCAATACATACAAGTCTATGACCCCTGCAACTTCAAATCTGCTGTCTCAATCACAGCTCAAGATTAGCATACCTATTCTGAGCACTCCAACCCTGCGTGCTTGGCTCCACCAAGCAGCGTACGCAGTATTTCTACAGAACAGAAAAGTATATAAGTGAGTTAAAGCACATGAAAATTTTAATTTGCAATGCTCCCAGAAAATCATCTTTCAAATACACACGATAGAAAACAACAGCGGAGTCGGTAATAATTGTTTGCAGGAAGGGACTGATAGACAGGACCAATTTATTGAACACACTGGTGATACCACACAAGATTTCCAGTAGGAAATGGGGTGACTTAAACCGTGCCAACACAAAAATAGGGAACAAATGCGATGGGCCAATCTCAAGAAAACTAAGCCAGAGGCGGCTTTCATCCCCTCTACCCAGACAGGGTAACGTTTCCCAAGGCAAACATTATGCATAGCCGAAGGAGGGATGATCCCAGCCCATGGACAAGCCAAACCAACGCCACCAACCTGTGCAGTGAGCACCCCTCAGGCACCCACACTGAGGGGACCCCAACCCAGTACCACTGGTGGGAGGTGGGAATTTTCGGAACCATACCGCACTGTCTTCCTCCCAGCCGGATTGTGACAAAAGGAGGCAAAAAGTACCCAATTCAGACAAAAATTCGGGGAGGAAACCCCAAGTTTAAACTAAGTCCCATCGCTGATTGGTGCCTTGTCACAAGGCCGTAACATACGAGGGGTGGGACTAACATAAAGCCCAAACGGGGCGAGCAATTTTCTTCCCCCCTTCCGCTTCTTTCTCCTTCCCTTTTTCCTTTCCTTCTGTTTGTTTTTACCTCCTTATCCTTCCATCGCTTAATCCCACTCCCCCCGCTACATCCCTTTGGGCACGTCACTGGGAAATTACATGGAGTGGACTTCCACCCTCAGAAAGGAAGCCCAGCGAAAGTTGATTGGGGGGAACCACCCTGGAGTGATTCAGGGACCAAAAATTGCTCAATTAGACGTGGCAAATTGAAGCTTGATTGCCCCAGAAATCAACTCTTTCAAATACACACGATTAGAAAAAACAGGGGTCGGTAATACATTGTTTGCAGGGAAGGGCTGGGATAGACAGGACCCAATTTTATTGACAACACATGGTGATCACACAAGCATTTCCAGTAGGAAATGGGGTTGCTTAAACCGTGCCAACACAAAATAGGGAACCAATCGCGATTGACCAATCTCAAGAAAACTAAGGACCAGAGGCTGGATTATCCCCCTCTACCCATACAGGGGAAGGTTTAACCCAAGGCAAACATTATGCATAGCCGAGAGAGGGATGATCCCAGCCCCTGACAAGCCAAACCAACGCCACACAAGGGTGACCAAAAGGAACCTTGCCCGCCACAACAAGAACCAATAGCCCACCCTAGTGGTAAGGGTGGTTGGCTGGCAAGGCTGGGACTCCTCCTAAACAAACCAGGGACCAATCCCACACAAACCCAAAGGAAACCGAAGGCACAGGGGAGGAAACCCCCGCTCCGCACGATTTTTTGATTTGATTGAATGGTGAAAAAGACCTTGTGTGCCGTTAGGCTCGGTACAGAAATACGGATGGCAGGGGCCACAAAGGTGGTGTCACACAGTTAGATAAGCCCCCAGACTGGAAGTGGGCACAGATTTGGTTGCTGTGCCACCTGTTTACTCAAAACAAACTTACCAAGCAAACATTGTATTGCAACCATGCATGCCTACCGTGGTACAGGATCTTGCATGGCACATTTGGATGCAAGAGCTCCCAGTAATAATAATAACAGGAAACTTATAACGGCAACCATGCAGACATACACCGGACATAATTGTGATACCAGACCTCCACTGAAGTGTTGACACCTTTTCTGTGCAGGCCAGTTACTTGAATGGCAAAATGCACGGGCAAGTTGGACTACAGCCATGCAGACACCCTGCCTGCATGGAGAACAAACATTGGATTTTGTGCCGTCTTCTTTTTAGCAGGAAAGACCACATATAGGGATGCCTTCCCGCTGCCGAGTTGGCCATAAACAAAGGTTAACAATTGCATGTTCCACACACACATGTAATGATTACTACATAATTGGCCGAAGTAACCAAACAAATCACCAATTTATGATGACTTCATAATTGGTCAGAAGGACCACAGGTCAGGGCTATCTGGTGCGATTTGAATGACCCATATGAGGCTTCGAACCCCATTTTGTGAAAACGTGGAAGAAAACACTGTGAAGAACTTACTGGGGGGAGTAAACATATTGAACTTTTGACCCCTATTTGAACCTTTGACCTAATTTCATTGAAACAATCGGAGGTTAACAATTGCCCCTTTCCCACATATCTGCATTGACTGGTTACCTTTATGCCTGAGCCGAAGGGAAAAAACACTGCCCAAGGCTGGTAGTGGTTGTCAACCAAAAGTGACCTCTGATGAACCCCTGTGGGAACTTTGATCCCGTTTTATGAAAATCTGTAAGTACATCCCTTGCCACAAAGGGCTTTACGGGCAACCAACTGGTAGCCCAAACTGACCACTAGCCAGGGGACGTAATGCAGGATGGTACACAATTGACCTTTGACCTAGTGACCTTTGACCTTGATATTATTAAAATAAAGGTTAATAATTTACCTTTTTCATATTTAATCACCTGAATGGACTTTGTATTTGGGGCAAAAGCAAGGCCCAAAGCCCATAATTTTGAGGGGTAGTGGCGTGTGCCGGTCATTTTGATGACCCCATTTTGTTGAAGCCTATACATATTCCCACATATTTCACTGATGAACTTCATACTTTGACAAAAAGAGCCACTGACCAAAGTCCAATGGTTTAGTTTTACGATG